>VXBP01000634.1:0-48080 GCA_013400115.1 Rhinopomastus cyanomelas | reverse complement strand
GAGGTTCCACATCAGTCTGAGAAGGAATGTCTTCCTGGTGAGGGTGAGCGAGCACTGGAAGGGGCTGCCCAGGGGTTGTGGAGTTGCCTTCTCTGGAGACGTTTAAAACCTGTGTGGACATGTTGCTGTGTGACTGGACCTAGGGGACCCTGCTGTGTTGGGGGGACTGGACTGGATGATCTTTCGAGGTCCCTTCCAATCCCTAATGTTCTGTGATTCTGATAACTGCTTCTGAAAAAACCCAACAGAAACACCTGCTTCTGTCAGTTTAAAAGACATGTTATAGGAAAAAAATGAAAGGATTCTTTTTAAAGGGATTCCCGACACAATACGTTGGGCAGCAGGCAGGAGACAGGTTGAGAAAGGGCACTTTACAAAAGAGGTTTTGGGAGACCACTGGCAGGCTAAGAACCTCATTATAAAAGACCACTGGAGTAGCCTTTTTATTGTGTCTGGGGTAGCAGAAACAGTAAAGCTAGGTAAAAAAACCCCAAAGCTAGGTAAAAGAAAGACAGCCCTAGGTAAAACCTAGGTATAAAATACAAGGACAATACAAAAAATAAAATAGTTAGGATTTTTGACAAGGTTCAATTATGAAGGAAATACACTTTTTTGATTACAGGTTTTATTCCCACTGTCATTTCACTGGCACTACATCTGATTTATAGCTTCATAATTCAAACCTTTGTCGGTCTCGGACAACCTAACCTGGTAAATAAACTACATGGAGCAGGGGACTTCATAAACCAGTTCTTGGCCAAAGTTAACTTGGACTTAAAACAAACCTCAAAGGAAAACACTTTCTGTATTTGCAGGCTTGGGTAGACTGTTTTTGAGCCTGTGCTCTGAGAAGGGTTCATTCTGTACGTGCTGAGGGATGCGCTTTGAGGTTTCCCGTCTGCAGAGCCCCTTTCCACTCGCTGCGCCGCCAGTCCCTACGCCACAAGACATTGCCAAGATGCAGCGCAGCGACTTGCAGATGAGCGGGTCAAACCCGAAAGGTCATGTCAGCTTAATTTCATGGTAGGAGATGAGAAATTGCTGATGGGTCAGAGCAAACAGGATGCAAGTCCTCACATCCATCTGTTCTTTGGGGTATATATAGAGAGAGGCTTTTTAATCCCATCTGTTTGTGGTAGCCAGAGCACAGGTTGTATGATCAGCACTTAGTAACCGGCTCCTCCTGACACAAGTGTAATTCAAGTTTGGTGTTTTCCTTTCACATTTCTGTGCCATCAGCAGAATGAATCTTGGCTTTAAAGAGCTTCTTGACTTTTACTGTCCTCGTTTAAATTATGGTGTCGCCTAGGAAATATTTTCAAACGGATGCAGAGTTGAAGGTGGCGAGCTGAATCTGAGGTACAGACTAGCAGAACACTGGGGATTGGAAGGGACCTCAGAGACCATCCAGTCAGCCCAACCCCTCTGCCACAGCAGGATCCCCTAGATCCAGTCTCACAGAAACATGCCCAGGTGGATTTCAAATGTCACCACAGAAGGAGGCTCCACAACCGCCCTGGGCAGCCCCTTCCAGTGCTCTGTCACCATCATCGCAAAGAAGTCCCTTCTTACACGACGTGACTCCACATCCCATTATCTCGGAGCCCACGCCAAAGTCTAGTGCCTGTTCCAAAATGGTGGTGCAGAAATTTCTAGATTTCCAATAAAACAATCAGTAACTGCTGCTGATTTGGGGGTTCTAGCACTGGTCAGAAGCACACGGGGCCTAAATGCTTAACAGGGGGGTCAAACTGCCTGACAACCCAAATCCTGTTGCTCTGATGCAATGTGCAAATTGCTGAGAAGAACATCAGTGACCTTGACTGCTGATGAGAAGCCTAGGTACCCCTTGTCCTGTCACTCTGGCAGGGGGATTAGACTAGATGATCTTTGAGGTCCCTTCCAATCCCTAATGTTCTGTGATTCAATTGGAGCTTTTCAAATGTAGAAAAGTGGGAACTAGAACTCACAGGAACGCACTTAGTGGTGAAGTCCGTGTTTATGACAGACTGCACATCCACAGATTCACTAAAAAGCCTAAAATCACACTGTTTATCCAGATATGTTTAGCTGGTTCAGTGTAAACAGCTTGGTCGCAGTGAATTGCTTAAGACACACACAGAATTGCTTAAGACACAGTGCATTAACGACTGCAAGAGAACTGAGGGAGTAAATAAGATATCTAAGAGCTGATTTGATAGAAAACAACAAATTAATTCTAGCAGCCCATGGCTTCCTAGCTCATGGGGGGAAACAGGGTAAAATACTCCATCAGGGAAAAGAAAGAGCAGGATAGGAAGTTCCACATCCATATGAGAAGGACCTTCTTCCCAGTGAGGGTGACAGAGCACTGGAACGGGCTGCCCAGGGGGGTTGTGACATCTCCTTCCCTGGAGACGTTTCAAACCCACCTGGATGTGTTCCTGTGTGACTGGATCTAGGGGACCCTGCTGTGGTGGGCGGACTGGACTTGATCTTTCCAGGTCCCTTCCAATCCCTAAAGTTCTGTGATGGTGAGAACAGGTTGTAGGACCGTCGATCCCCAGTAGCACACAGTGGAAGTTCAGAAGAAATATGCCAACAGTTTCTTGTGAAGATCAGAGATAAAGAAGACCCTTCAGGGCATCTAATAATCTTTCAACAGCAGAGAGCTGCCTGGATGTTGCTGGGACACATTCCCCCATCTTTTACTGAGCCCAGTCTTACACGTTTCACTTTTTCTCTCAGGAAGTTACCAGAATCATCATCATGGGAAATTTTTCTTAGTGTTCAGTCTTAAATTTCTTTGCTTAATATCATCCCGTGCATTTACATAATGAGCTTAGTAAGCTATAAAGAGAGAAAGAGCACTTGCTGGCCAAGCAGGTTTTTGCAAGGCTCTTTCAGCTCCATCACAGATGTTGTGCCGATGTTCTTAGCCCATGTGAGATTTGCAGTAATTGGGGAATATTTCACTGGCACTGACAGAATGAATCCAACATATCCTGTGTAAGATGAAGGATATATGAAACAGGGAGGGGGGGAGCAGCTATACACAGGACAAAGCAGAAGTCTGGGGTTTTTTAATATGGGATTTCTGCAATTGGTGTAAGTTCTACTTGTTAGTAATAGCCTAAGGATTTACTACATGCACTAAACCCTCCATCACAAATTGAGTTGGGATGAATTTTATTAGCACTATTACCAAAGGCTGTATACCTGGAGAGTACCTGGAGAGCTCAAAAATTCAAGATATCATCTGAATTCATTCACTTCCTTCCCTTTCTCTCCCCTACTGCCTCTGGTAACTAAGACAGAACACTGTATTTTCCTTTCAATGTCCCTTCCACTGTTTTCCAATCCCTAATGTCCTACGATTTAGTAGAAAGAAACTAGAGAATGGGTTACTTTTAGCAGTCTGTACTACAAACACCTCAGGAAAAGCCAACGTGCATCCATTAAACTGGCTTTCACAGAATCACAGCATCCCAGGGATTGGAAGGGACCTTGAAAGATCACTCAGTCCAATCCCCCTGCCAGAGCAGGACCACCTAGACCAAGTCACAGAGGAACCCCATCCCTGTATTGTAACTCCCTTCAAACAACTAAGCTCAATATTCTGAAGTATAAATACCATCATCTGCTTATCGAGAACAACCCTGCTACTGCAAAACCAAATCAACTGACTTAAATAAGCAAAATCATTAATATTGTGACTCCGTTTCAGTTTAAAATAGTCAGAAATAAGCTGTGCTGGGTGATAGAGGGTCCGTCTCCCTGGCAGCAACCAGAGGCTGATGGTTTGGGAAAAGGTTCATAAAAAACCCCACAGAAGACACTTTGAATAAAAGACTTTCTAAAAGCAAACAAGGGAACTATTGACAGCAAATACTGATTAGCCAAGAACAAATTCCATCAACCTCATCGCTGTCTCCTACACCAGAGTGAGAGGCTTCATGCTGCCTGGGGACGCAGTAAGCAGAGAGGGCTGGGGGCTGGTTAGGCAGCTGCCTGGCAGAAGGGTTTAGGAGATTCAGTTGTCCTCAGGCTGACCATGGGGTGCATTCAAAACCTAGTACAGTTACTATAAATGCTCACAATCCCTCCACTCAGCTTCTGGATTAGAACTTTGAGGGCGAAGGAGAGTCTAGAGAAGGGCAACAGAGCTGAGGAAGGGTCTGGAGCACCAGTGCCGAGGAGCAGCTGAGGGAACTGGAGGCATTTAACTGCAGCTAAAGGAGGCTCAAAGGGACCTTGTTTCTCTCAACAACTCCCTGAAATTCAGGGGCTGCAGCAAGGTGGGGGTGACTTTCTTCACCCCAGGAACATGCAACAGGATGAAAGAAACAGTCTCAAATTACACCAGGGGAGGTTCAGGTTGGCCCTGAGCAAGAATTTCTTCCCTGAGAAGGTTGTCAGTGCCCACAGAGTTTCCTCAGGGCATCCCTGCAGGAACCATTGTATACTGACAGAAACACACGGCAGTCATGTTTTCCCTTTCTAAAGCACATAAGACACTTCAGCCCCACTCGAGCTTCAGATCCTACGCTGATCAGGTTTTGGCACCACCTCCAGAAGTATCTGGCCGTCCATCAGACTGCGGCCATTTCAGCAGCTCTCATTTTCCTTTCACACGAGGGGCTGAGACACGTCTTCTCTTTGCTCAAGCAGATGTGGGACCCAGCAGCCAAGTGATCAGCACGCACCCAGGCTTCACCCTCCTGCAGATGTTCCAGCCACCTGCCATATGGTCCAGAGCTCACGTGTGTCAGTCAGCTGTGCTGAGCACAGACAGCAGGGAGGACTCTGCTCTGTGGAGTGGGATTGTACACAGCCACCTGCAAAATGCCTGCTCTGGAGCTGGCAAAGCCCTCACTATCAAGTTTAAGAACATTCTATTATAATCATATCCTATTATACTATAATAAAAATCTAAAGAATATTCTATTAGAATAAATCCTATTATATTATAATAAAAGTCTATTCCAATATCCTATCCTATAATAATATTATATTGAATTATAGCAGATTATAATTAAACAATCACTGATAATTATTAAGCTATAAATTATTTAAAANACTGATAATTATTAAGCTATAAATTATTTAAAAAATATAATTAGTAAAAATATGATCTAATATTCAAAACCCCTCTCCCAAACCACTTCTAATAACAATAAGCCATGCAAAGGGCAAAACAAGTAGATAGGGAAGGCTTTAGTGTGACCACGAGGCTGCTGCAGCTCCAAAGAAGAGGTAAATCAAGAACCTCAAACATCTAGGGAAATGTTTACGGTGTAGAAGACCCTGTGAGAATGTCTCAGGGGATATTAGAGTCGCAGAACATTAGAGTTTCGAAGGGACCTCCAAAGATCATCCAGTCCAATCCCCCCGCCACAGCAGGATCACGTAGATCCAGTCACACAGGAACATGGCCAGGCCTGTTTTAAATGTCTCCAGAGAAGGAGACTCCACAACCCCCTTGGGCAGGCCCTTCCAGGGCTCTGTCACCCTCACTGGGAAGAAGGTCCTTCTCAGACTGATGTGGAACCTCCTCTGTGCCAGCTCACACCCACTGCCCCTTGTAAAGACTTCAATAAAAGCTGAATTATTCCCCTTGTGCTCAAGTGTCCATTTCCAGGGCAGTTGCAATTACAATCCTTGTCACATGGAGTGAAAGTCTCACAATCTCAGCAAACAGGGACCTCACCTCACGTTAGGACACACGAATGAAGCTGCATTTTACCTGCAACTGTCGGCACCTTCCTCAGCGATAAAGCCCTGCCCTGCTCTTCCTTTATTCCCCATCCCGGCGCTACGCCCATTTTATTATTGAAATTTATCAATTCAACCAAATTAAAAAGTGGATTTTTTTGGCTCCAAGAGTTAGAGCCCTGTCACAGAGCCAATTCAAAATCAGCAAGACCCTCATTTGAAAGCTAATTAAATCACAGTGCTTAGGAGAGCCGAGTCAACCAAAGTGGGATAAAAAAGCCAAATACAGCAACTTAAAGAAGGGTTTTATCATTATTGAAAGGACCACTGCAAGGTGTAAGTTAGAAATCACCATCTGCTTTAGACTGTGGATAAAAGAGAGACTTACAGAGCCCAAATACTGTAATAAATGCAGTTACATTTGTTTTTCTCTTCAGAAGTGATTGTTTTGTGTGTGTTCCTCATCACAGCAAGATGCTCTTTGTGGCAAGTAACTGGGATTTATGGCAGAGGATAGAGACAGAGTAGTCAGTAAATGCTCTGTTGGGTTGTATCTGTGCTTTCCCCGTGAAATCTTCTTGTTTTCTAGAAGGTTTTCTTACTCTTCCTGAAACAAAATTTAAACCAAGTGCATTTCAATTTACTCTACACAAAAGCCAACAGTGGCTATAAACCAGCTGCCAATCTGTGCTCTTCATTTGAGAAAACCTTGTTTAGCCAGGACGGAGTTGTCCACTTGGCACACGAAGAGCATTTTCTTTGCCTTTCAGTACTGAAAATGCTCCTATTCTTTATCTCGCTGATTTCTGGGAGCAATAAGCCTCATCTTTTAACTTCCAAATATTTATGAGAAAGGAAACTCTTCACTAGTAGGTAAACAGACAGCAGAAGCGTAAACAGCAGGTGCGATACAAAAAGGAAATACTCTATGATCAATTCAGAACCACAGAACATTAGGGGTTAGAAAGGATGGGGTCACCCCTCAGTCTCCTTTTTTCCAAGCTCAGGAGACCCAGCTGAGGGTCCCATGCAACAAAGGCATAATATAAAACAGACAAGAAACTACTAGCCACTAATCCTCTGAGAGTCTGATCTATTTAGGACTGGTGCAATGGGGTAACTCAAGGTAAAGCGACAGGTTTAAGATCCACTTCAACACTCAGCAGTGAGCTACACCACGGTAAATCGCTGTGGCAACGTGATTGATGTGACTGGACCCGAGATTAGATTTTCTCTCTGCAGAGGTCACCAATACCTGTTCCACAGAAAACAAAAGATTCTGTTGAAACTCCAGAGAGTTCTCTCCCAGTACCTTAAAAGAATAGAATCACAGAATCATTTGGGCTGGAAAAGGCCTCCAAGATGATCCAAGCTCAGCCCAGGACCTAACATCACCATAACCAGCCAGATCAAGGCACTAAGGGCCACAGCCAGGCTGTCCTTCAACACCTCCAGCGATGAGGACTCCACCACTGTCCTGGGCAGTCCAGTCCAGGCTCTGATCACCCTTTCCATGAGGAAGGGCTTCCTATCATCCAACCTAACCCTCCCCTGGCAGGTTCAGGCCCTGTCGCTAGTTGCCTGGGAGAAGAGCCTGAACCCAACCTGACTGCAACCTCCCTTCAGGTAGTTGGGGAGAGGGAGGTCCCCCACCCTGAGTCTCCTTGAGGCTAAACACCCTCAAGCTCCCTCAGCATCTCCCCATCAGCCTTTCCTTTCAGTCCCTTCCACAGCCTCACTGGAGACTTTTCATCAATTAATTATTTTAAAAGTTAATTGCAAGGTAACCAAAATACTTTGGGTCTGACTGTTCCAAGAACTTTCACTGGAAAAAAATGTATTGAGCGTTGGATGAGTTCACATCATCGACACTTGCAAAGCAGCAGAGATTGACAGAGACCTCGAAGGGGCTGTCCAAGGGGGTTATGGAGTCTCCTTCTCTGGAGACATTTCAAACCTGCCTGGACAGGTTCCTGTGAGCTTGGTCTAGGTGATCCTGCTGTGGCAGGGGGACTGGACTAGATGATCTTTTGAGGTCCCTTCCAATCGCCGATATTCTCTGATTCTGTGATTTATGTCCATAAAAAATGAATCAGAGAGGTAAAATACAATTCAAAATCAACACTAAAAGTGTCTTCAGCCTGACTCCACAAAAACCATGGCACATGGTCTAGATGATCTTTGAAGGTCCCTTCCAACCAAAAGCACTCCATCATTCTATGGTCTGAGAGAAACACAGGCTCAAGGAGCCGAACTGAGGGTCGAGTCTCTGAGTTCTGCATTTCAGCAGCAGTTTTCAGCGTGTCATTTCGGATTGTTATAAGAGAGTGATCTTGGTCACGATAAGGACAGCAAGCCAATCTCATTTTATTAAAGTTAGCAGCAGTAATATCTAGCAGCAGGGTATCAGACCATCTCTATTTAGGATTATGTATCTTTCTCGTCATGGACTCCGAGTGATCAGGAAGGCATTAGGCTCCTCTGTGACAACTCCAGAAACTCACTATTTTTCTCTATAAGTAAGTAAGACTAAAAAAAGGGATTAACTTGTAGGACCAGCAGCAAAACAACCACCTGCCACACCACGGTGTGCTGTCTATGGAGAAAGAAGGAACAGACCAAACTGTCTGCGGTTATTGTTCACCACGCTACACTGAGAACTATTTTTATAGAGCAGACACTCTGAACTATATTTACAGAGCAGATACCAGTATTTGTCATCACAGTTACACACAAAACACCCTACTACATTTTCAGTTGTGTTTTCCACATCAAAACGTTTTCTTTCTAGTCAAGTCTGTTCTTGTTATAAAGAGTCCTTTGAGATAGGAGGTTCCACACCAATCTGAGAAGGAATTCGTGTTTTCTGATTCTGTGATTCTCATCATACTACAGAATCACAGAACATGAGAGATTGGAAGGGACCTTGAAAGATCATCCAGTCCAATCCCCCCAACACAGCAGGGTCCCCTAGATCCAGTCACACAGGAACATGTCCAGATGGGTTTGAGGCATCTCCACAGAAGGGAATCCACAACCTCTCTAGGCAGCCCCTTCCAGGGCTCTGTCACCCTCACCATGTAGAAGTTCCTTCTTGCATTTATGTGGAACCTCCTCTGTTCCAGCTCACACCCACTGCCCCTTGTCCTGCCATTAGATGCTACTGAGCAGAGCCTGGCTCCATCCTCCCAACACCCACCTTTCACATATTTCTCAACACAAATGGGGTCACCCCTCAGTCTCCTATTGCTCCGTGCCATCCCCTCACAAGCCATCCCCGCTGTGTCCATCAGCTGTCTCTGAGCTAAACAGCTACACAAGGACTTGGAACTAATCCGTAACACAAAGCTGCCTTGGCAGGGGCTTGAGGTTTAACTGAACTCTGCATCCGTTCACAATTAGTTGCATTTGTTTGCTGTGTGATGGCACCAGCAAACCTTTAAAAAGGAGATACAAATAAAATTTGTGCCAATTACGTGTGAGAATAATTGGATTTTATTAATCCAAGAGTACAAGCAATCAATTATTGGTACCCTCATTTCAGAGACCTCATTATTCTCCACACTAATTAATCTCAATCGCTAAGGAGCAGTTTTCAAATGGGACTCTTTACTCACCCCGAACGGAGGTGGCTTCAGACAACCACTGATATTTACTTTAGGGGAACAAGCAAGTTGTAGAAATGACTCTATTTGTATTTGTTGTCACAGAAGACATGAGGCCGCAAGGAAACAACAGATTACTCGGATCAAAATGAGACATTTAAGTCCCATTTGGAAATACTTCATATTTCACTTGCACTATTGACTTTGATTACAGGAGAACAGAGCTCGTGATTGTTTTTCTTCTCCCCCCAGTACTATCTGGATTTGGACAAGAGATTTATATTTCCCTTCTGGAACATGTTGCTGAGCAGTGAGGATAAGTGCTGCATCAGAATGGGGGATTAACAAAACCTGTAAACAAGCAGAGGGTGACGCTGAGGTCTTTCTGAATGGCCATAAGAGCTTTTGGAGGTTATCTTCCTCTTGTGTCTTTATACCTTCGATCCGGTAGTAATTCCATTTATTTATAGTGTCAGAGAGAAAACACATCTAACGTGAGAGTCTCGCAAATAGGGGATTGCAGAGAGTATCCTGCCCACCTCACAGGGATGGAAGAGAAGTTTGTTTGAGAAGAGAGAGGTTTCCAACACATAGAAGAACCTAAAGATATTAATTCCAAATGTGAATACGGGAAACCAAATGGGTTAAGTAAGGAGACCAAAGGAAGGAGGATGAAGCCAGAATGGTTATGTGCCCTTGTAGCCAAGGCGGCCAGTGGCATGGTGGATCATAAAGGGGGTGGTTAGTAGATTGAGGTTCTCCTTCCCCTCTACTCTGCCCTGGGGAGGCCACATAGTAGTGGAATAGTATGTCCAATTCTGGGTCCCTCAGGTCCAGAAGGACATAGAGCTGCTGGACAGAGTCCAGTGCAGAGTCACAGAGGCAATGAAGGGAGGGGAGCATCTCCCTGATGAGGAAAGGCTGAGGGAGCTGGGGCTCTAGAGTTTGGAGAAAAGGGGACTGAGGGGTGACTACATTAATGTTGATAAATATGGAAAGAGTGGATGTCAGGAGGATGGAGCCAGGCTCTGCTCAACAGCATCTAATGACAGGAGAAGGGGCAATGGGTGTGAGCCGGAACAGTGAAGGTTCCCCATCAGTCTGAGAAGAAACTTCTTCCCAGTGAGGGTGACAGAGCACTGGAAGAGGCTGCCTAGGGGGGGTTGTGGAGTCTCCATCTCGAGAGACCTTCAAAACTTGCCTGGCCATGTTCCTGTGTGACTGGATCTAGGGGACCCTGCTATGTTGGGGGGATTGGACTGGATGATCTTTCAAGGTCCCTTCCAATCCCTCATGTTCTGTGATCAGGAATAATTAAGCAGATGGACTATTTCCACCAGTCAAGACTGGGACAAGACTGTGGAGGTCACAGCATAAATGACAAAGAGAATGGGGAGTAGGGAAATTCTAATTCTATAACAATTTTGAAAATTTAGTATCTTTCTCAAAATAACTAAATTATGAGTCTTCTAGAGTGACTTCTTTAGGTTTATGATTTTTATTGCCAGTCCACACTGTCAACCAGTTCTCTGTAGAAGAGCTAGGACCGCAATCAGCGATTAATTCCTCCAGTACTCCGAGCACTAACAGACATCTATAGGAAATTACTGTAGATAAAAATTGATTTGCTGCATTTCTCTTGAGCTCAGTATTTATGATGACAAAATAGATGGAAATATGTTACATAGAAGGATCAGAATGACTTCAAATACTTAACGGGCTGCTTCCTTCAGACATGCTAATGTAAATTTTGCAGTTTATATGGCACCTAAACCAGCAATCTGGGTGTTTTTTTTAATTTAAATTTAATGCTCTTATAGCAGAACTAAAGTCCTTTTCCACACCAAACACTGAGAGCTTAAACTTGCTATCCCCACTTCACTTTTTCAGCTGGAATATACACAATAAACACAATCACATCCCAGTAGCTCCCCAATGGCACTTCAGAATTAAAAGATAATTCAAATGATATCTCACTAGAGGAAAAAAAACCCCAACCCCACACACAAAGCTCACAACGATAAAGAGCGAAAAGATGCTTTAGCCTAATTCTTTCAGAAATAAAAAATAATGCTTTGTACTCCAAAAGGTGGAACTTGCCTCTGGGAAAGACACTGCAGCACTTCTTAAGATAAAAATCAACATTAGAAGGGATAAAAACAGCAAATTTTTGAATAGTCAGGGACTGTGTGATAATGAACTTTGGCACCCAATTAGGTAGGGAATATCTGAGCTCTTCAAAGCTCCATTTCTGTGTAAACTAGATCTAAGTTATCTGTCAACTGGGTTCGGGAAAAAAAGGCATTTTTCCTTCCTGCTCTGCCATCTGATTTCCCTCTCCTGCTTCCAGGGTTCTGACAGCTCCTGGTGGAACCTTTCAGCAAAACATTGGCCACAACCTAGAGATGACTGGAGGATGTAGCTCACTTTTATGTGGAAGCTGACCCTTTGGGCACATACAGAGCTTAGTGTGGACTTGTTATTGCTGATAATAAATCACAGAATCGTCAAGTCCAGTCCCCAGCCCAACATCTCCCTAACCCCTACACCATGGCCTCACATGCTCTAGCTACTCAGTTTTCAAACATCTCCAGGGATGGGGACTCCACCATCTCCCTGGGCAGCCCAGTCCAGTGCCCAACCACTCTCTCAGGATCTAGGGGATCCTGCTGTGGTGGGGGGATTGGACTGGATTGGACTTTCAAGGTCCTTTCCAATCCCCAACACTCTGATTCTGTCAGGAAGCTCTTCCTCATCGAAAGGGTGATCAGACACCAGAATGGACTGCCCAGGGCAGTGATGGAGTCCCCATCACTGGGTTGGACTCCATGATCTTTCAAGGTCCCTTCCAATCCCTAATGCTCTGTGATCCTGTGATTTTTCCACCCTTCCCTTGATTATTCCCTGCCTGTGTAATATCTTGGGGAGCCCCACAGTCGAGGAACAGTTTCCAAGCACACCTTTAAACACTTGTGAGCGCAATATTAAAGCCTCAGAGGCGGCGACGCAAAGCTTACCAGTAATTTTAAGAGCAACAGGCACTATGAATAAGCAGCAAATCATTATTTCTCCAAAGGTCATTCAGCACAATTGAGCTCCGCTATCTTTCATCAAAACACATACAGGATGTTATTGCGAGCAATGCGAGATGACATTCAAAGCAAAGGCTCTGCTATAAAGGGAGGACGATGACAGCTATTTTCAGTAACGTGCCATTTAGTTCTGTCAGCAGTGAGCTGCACAGTATCACAGGACAGACTCTGCTTCTTGGGTTGAGCTGAAAACCTGATGCTGAAATGTACTCGAGAAGAAAATGAAATGGAGTCATTACATCTATTGCAAAAACATATTGAACTTCACTGTGTTTTCAACTTGAGGGTTGGTTGACTGGAATTACATGCAATTCTCCATCACTTAATGCCTTAGACTAGCCCCAGTGGTGAAACTGGGAGAGTACAACCTGGGCAGCTGCCCCAAGCTGCCTACAAGTGGATCCCACCCCAGAAAGGTCATGGCCAGTGTAGAGAGGGAGGTTTGCTGAGGGTGGGATTCTTCTTATCTTCATCCTTGGAGGAACTGCCTTCCAGTTTGTTGTGACCATCAGATGCTCACTGGGGTGAGTGTAGCTTTATATACTTGATATTGGCATTGCTGTTAGTTTGGCTACTTCATTCAATCAGTCTTCACTTCAGGGGAAGATTACGAGGGGACTTAATCACTGTCTGTAAATCTGCAAGGGCTGGGTGTCAAGAATCACAGAACATGAGGGATTGGAAGGGACCTCGAAAGACCATCCAAGTCCAACCCCCTACCAGAGCAGGAGAAAGAGACTATCTCTTTTCATTTGCACAAGGGGCAATGGGTGTCAGTTGGAGCACACAAAGTTCCACCTCAACATGAGGAAAAGCTTTAAGGATGACAGAGCACTGGAACAAACTGCCCAGGGAAGCTGGAGTCTCCTTCTCTGGAGACTTTCAAGACCCATCTGGATTCATTTCTTTCTGACCTGTCTTAGGTTCTATGATCTTGCTCAAGCAGGGAAGTTGGACTCTATGACCTCTGGAGGTCCCTTCCAATCCCTAATGATCTGTGTATTCTCCAAAAAAATCTGAAAGATTCAGGACAGAATAATACAAAGAAAGGGAGACTAACAGGAATAATTTGTCGGTTACCAGCTCCCATCGCTCATCATTTCGAAGTCAGTTATTTCATTATTTATTACATACATTCCTTTTGAGTCAGTTGTTATTTACATTATAAATTCATCTTGTTCAGAGGCCTTGATTGTCTCATCCTTTGAGACTTGCATTCAACACAAGCATTTGTGGAGGTGGATTTTCAAGAAGCAAACAATTAAGTGCCTTGCTTACGAGAGGAACGCAACTGATAAAATACAACCGTGCAATGCAAAAACACCCAGTCAAGGAGGTGGGTAGATGAAGAATGATGACATCCTCAGCAGAACAAGGAATGAAACAGGGAAGAGACGCACAGATCTACCCACTAGGCCTCAGAATATGGGGAGAAGATTAATTAACTTACTTAATCTTTCTGAAGTGCAAAGTTTGATTTAGGCTTCTGGAAGGACTGAGCATTTATTTCTGAGAATGAAGGAAGAGTTGATGGGTACCACTAAGTTATTTTTTCTGGATCATTTCACTTGCTCCTTCTCATGACTTCAAACCATAGATTCATCAAATACCAGGTTGGAAGGGACCTCAAGGATCATCTAGTCCCATCTATCAAGCTAAAAATAGAGTTGAAATTAGATGTCTCAGCAGCCTGTCAAGCTGGGTCTGAAAGCTGTCCAGCGTAGGACAATCAACCCTTTCCCTGGGGAGATGATTCCAGTGGTTAATCATTCCCATGGTGAAGAATTTTCTTCTTTACTCCAATCAGAATCTCCCCAAGAACCACTTAAACCCATCACCCTTCTTGTAGAGCCACAAAGATGATGAAAGGCATGGAGCATCTCCCTGATGAGGAAAAACTGAGGAAGCTGGGTCTCTTGAGCTTGGGGAAAAAAGAGACTGAGGGGGGGGACCCCATTAATGTTGATCAATATGTGAAGGGTGGGTGTCAGGAGGATGGAGCCAGGCTCTGCTCAGTGGCATCTAACGGTAGGACAAGGGGCAGCAGGTGTGAGCTGGGACAGAGGAGGTTTCACACCAATCTGAGAAGGACCTTCCTGGTGAGGGTGACAGAGCCCTGGAACTGGCTGCCAGAGGGGTTGTGGAATCTCCTTCTCCGGAGACATTTAAAACACATCTGGCCATGTTCCTATGCAACAGGATCCAGGGCACCCTGCTGTGGCCAGGGGATTGGACTGGATGTTGTTTCGATGTCCCTTCCGATGTACGTCACCAGTTTATGTCTTTCAACCACTGCTACATTATTCTATGACCACTAGATGTGTTAAATAACAGTTAATCCATAGAAGGACATCTACACTTCTGATGTGCAGCACAGATAGCAACCAGTTCAGCAACTTTGGTGGCATTACAGCTGAAATCCAGCTTGAACCTTGCCTGAACCCACACTTCAATTAATTGCTGTTGTCTCAATAAGTATTTGGCAATGCTTTAACGAAGCCTGGCAAAGTTGTCAGAGAGCCCAAACCTGCAAATGTTTGCTCAAAAAAACTGTGTCTTGCCCTGAAAGAGTGAAAAATCAGCCACTAAAAAGCACAGAAAATGTGTAATCAGTAGGTTCTCCCTTCAGCCCAGTACTGCCTGTGAGCTATTTAACATAGTGGTGAACAGGATTTAATCCTTTGTTTGCACAGAGGCTTACAGTCAGAAGTTACTGGGTTGTTGGAGACACTGATCTCCACAAACACATCCATTTCAATTAAAGGCCCTATTACAAAAGGTTTGTGAGCAGATTAACACCTAGAAAACCTGGAAGGGGCTGCCCAGGGAGACTGTGGAGTTTCCTTCTCGGGAGACATTAAAAACCCACCTGGCCATGCTCCTGTGTGACCTGATCTAGGTGATCCTGCTGTGGCGGGGGGATTCGACTGGATGGTCTTCGAGGTCCATTCCAACCCCTAATGTTGTCTGACTCATATTTACATGGAACCTCCTCTGTTCAAGCTCACATCCATTGCCCCTTATCCTATAATTGTATGTCCCTGAGTGGAGCCTGGCTTCATCTTCCTGACATCCTCCTTTTCCATATTTATTAACATTAATGGAGTCACCCCTCAGTGTCCTTTTTTCCAGGCTCAAGAGTCCCAACTCCCTCAGCTTTTCCTCTGCTCAGAAGAATGATTGAAAATGTATTTAAAAAGCACCACTAAAAAACCCAGCACAAAGCAGTTACTCTGTCAGATTCTGATGCAGTTTATATTTTATGAGACAGATGTATTGATATTGTCAACATCAGCTGCACCGTAACGGTCCTGCTTCAGCGTCATTATTTTTCTCGAGCGTTCAATGGGCACAGGTCACGAACACATGAACTCTCTCTTGTAACTCATGAATTGTCTACAAATGCAGGGGAAAGAGTTTGCTGCTCTATAGGAAATTATTTTTGCTGCTTTTTTCAGGTAAATGGACTTCCTGCCTGCTGCTTCTGCATCTCTCCTCTTGCATCTATTGGCACAACCCTTTTGTTAGGAGCGTTCCACCAATCCTCCCACACGTCTCTAACTTCACGGTTGAACACCTGCCCCTTCTATTCCATCCCTCGGAATTGGGTCACTCCCACGTGGAGATAAGGGGACATTCATTGGGACAGGCATTTCCACTCCAATAGGCAGGTATTGCAGAAGTGATGTCTGCTCTAGTGCCTGACCTGTCAGAGATGGGTGTCTGACATCTGCTGCGAACACAGAGGTACTCACTGGTGTAATGGTTTAAAACAACTGCTAGAACCTTCCTGCGCTGACAGGTCACAACAGTCCCAAGCAGTTTTGTCCCCAGAGACCTCCACCTGTCCTGCCAAAGGACTCAGGAGCCCCATTTCAGCAGAGCCTCAGGCCTTCAGTCACTGCCAATGGTTGTGTCAGTGCCGTTCTTGGATTGCCTGGTTTTCCTACATTGACTTCGGACCCGGCTTTCGACCTTCCGTTTCCTTGTTGACCGCTAGAATGTCCATAGGAGCTGCTGCTATCAGCATCCTGCTCAGCTTGGGATCACATCTCAGTGGTGATTCGAGACCTGAGGGGCCTCGTTGAGGCAGTCTGAACTCAGCATTGCCAGCTCCTCTGTGGTGGCTAAAGGCTCCTTGTCTACCTCACAACCTGACAACACTTCTCTGAACCCCACTGGTGTTTGGGGACTGAACCATGGTGATGTTCCTGTGCAACTTGGTCTAGGTGATCCTGCTCTGGCAGGGGGACTGGACTAGATGATCTTTCAAGGTCCCTTCCTCAAGTTCTGTGATTCCTTTCGTATGTCTCATGGCCATACACAATTAGGAACATAATTGAAAAAACAATCTAAAAGCACTTCTGCTGTTTGCTCTAAACACTCCTGATGGAATAATAGAACCACAGAATCACTGAGGCTGGAAAAGACCTCTGAGCTCATGAACCTCACCTCATGACCTAAGATCACTGTATCAGCCCGGCCTGGGCACTAAGGGCCCTGCCCTTCAACACCTCCAGGGATGAGGACTCCACCCCTGGGCAGTCCATTCCAGGCTCTGATCACCTTTTCCATGAGAAAGGGCTTCCTGACATCCAACCTAACCCTCCCCTGACGNCCACTGCTACATTATTCTATGACCACTAGATGTGTTAAATAACAGTTAATCCATAGAAGGACATCTACACTTCTGATGTGCAGCACAGATAGCAACCAGTTCAGCAACTTTGGTGGCATTACAGCTGAAATCCAGCTTGAACCTTGCCTGAACCCACACTTCAATTAATTGCTGTTGTCTCAATAAGTATTTGGCAATGCTTTAACGAAGCCTGGCAAAGTTGTCAGAGAGCCCAAACCTGCAAATGTTTGCTCAAAAAAACTGTGTCTTGCCCTGAAAGAGTGAAAAATCAGCCACTAAAAAGCACAGAAAATGTGTAATCAGTAGGTTCTCCCTTCAGCCCAGTACTGCCTGTGAGCTATTTAACATAGTGGTGAACAGGATTTAATCCTTTGTTTGCACAGAGGCTTACAGTCAGAAGTTACTGGGTTGTTGGAGACACTGATCTCCACAAACACATCCATTTCAATTAAAGGCCCTATTACAAAAGGTTTGTGAGCAGATTAACACCTAGAAAACCTGGAAGGGGCTGCCCAGGGAGACTGTGGAGTTTCCTTCTCGGGAGACATTAAAAACCCACCTGGCCATGCTCCTGTGTGACCTGATCTAGGTGATCCTGCTGTGGCGGGGGGATTCGACTGGATGGTCTTCGAGGTCCATTCCAACCCCTAATGTTGTCTGACTCATATTTACATGGAACCTCCTCTGTTCAAGCTCACATCCATTGCCCCTTATCCTATAATTGTATGTCCCTGAGTGGAGCCTGGCTTCATCTTCCTGACATCCTCCTTTTCCATATTTATTAACATTAATGGAGTCACCCCTCAGTGTCCTTTTTTCCAGGCTCAAGAGTCCCAACTCCCTCAGCTTTTCCTCTGCTCAGAAGAATGATTGAAAATGTATTTAAAAAGCACCACTAAAAAACCCAGCACAAAGCAGTTACTCTGTCAGATTCTGATGCAGTTTATATTTTATGAGACAGATGTATTGATATTGTCAACATCAGCTGCACCGTAACGGTCCTGCTTCAGCGTCATTATTTTTCTCGAGCGTTCAATGGGCACAGGTCACGAACACATGAACTCTCTCTTGTAACTCATGAATTGTCTACAAATGCAGGGGAAAGAGTTTGCTGCTCTATGGGAAATTATTTTTGCTGCTTTTTCAGGTAAATGGACTTCCTGCCTGCTGCTTCTGCATCTCTCCTCTTGCATCTATTGGCACAACCCTTTTGTTAGGAGCGTTCCACCAATCCTCCCACACGTCTCTAACTGTCACGGTTGAACACCTGTCCCTTCCATTCCATCCCTCGGAATTGGGTCACTCCTGCGTGGAGATAAGGGGACATTCATCGGGACAGGCATTTCCACTCCAATAGGCAGGTATTGCAGAAGTGATGTCTGCTCTAGTGCCTGACCTGTCAGAGATGGGTGTCTGACATCTGCTGCGAACACAGAGGTACTCACTGGTGTAATGGTTTAAAACAACTGCTAGAACCTTCCTGCGCTGACAGGTCACAACAGTCCCAAGCAGTTTTGTCCCCAGAGACCTCCACCTGTCCTGCCAAAGGACTCAGGAGCCCCATTTCAGCAGAGCCTCAGGCCTTCAGTCACTGCCAATGGTTGTGTCAGTGCCGTTCTTGGATTGCCTGGTTTTCCTACATTGACTTCGGACCCGGCTTTCGACCTTCCGTTTCCTTGTTGACCGCTAGAATGTCCATAGGAGCTGCTGCTATCAGCATCCTGCTCAGCTCGGGATCACATCTCAGTGGTGATCCGAGACCTGAGGGGCCTCGTTGAGGCAGTCTGAACTCAGCATTGCCAGCTCCTCTGTGGTGGCTAAAGGCTCCTTGTCTACCTCACAACCTGACAACACTTCTCTGAACCCCACTGGTGTTTGGGGACTGAACCATGGTGATGTTCCTGTGCAACTTGGTCTAGGTGATCCTGCTCTGGCAGGGGGACTGGACTAGATGATCTTTCAAGGTCCCTTCCTCAAGTTCTGTGATTCCTTTCGTATGTCTCATGGCCATACACAATTAGGAACATAATTGAAAAAACAATCTAAAAGCACTTCTGCTGTTTGCTCTAAACACTCCTGATGGAATAATAGAACCACAGAATCACTGAGGCTGGAAAAGACCTCTGAGCTCATGAACCTCACCTCATGACCTAAGATCACTGTATCAGCCCGGCCTGGGCACTAAGGGCCCTGCCCTTCAACACCTCCAGGGATGAGGACTCCACCCCTGGGCAGTCCATTCCAGGCTCTGATCACCTTTTCCATGAGAAAGGGCTTCCTGACATCCAACCTAACCCTCCCCTGACGCAGCTTCAGGCCTAAATGTAAAACAAGACCATCAGAGTACTGATGGGATCATGGGATAAATGTGTTTTCACTGAAAAGCATGTTTTCAGCTATACTACTGGCATTTTTTCTTCTAATAAAAAAGCCAAACTGAAATACTAAATCACAATTTTAGACTTTACAAGTCAACACCAACTTCCTGCAGCAATTGCGTCAGAATCAGCAAAGAGCCACTGAAAACTCAGGTAACCAAGTAACTAGGATTAATGAATTTTACCATGCTGGTACTAAACCCTACATCTGTTCCTCAGGCAGATTTAACCATCTTGTGTTAACAGTGTCTGTCTTTATTAGCCAAGAAGTTGGAACAAGAATCCAGAGCCAGACTTGCACTCATCAGTCATTTAGAGAGACTGATAGTAACTATTCAAGAGGAGCAGTAGTTGGCGAATCCATAGAATTTCCAGGGCTTATAATAATAAAAAAGTGACTCCGTTTTTTTGGGTTTAATTCAACTTCAGCTCAGTACAACTCCCCATCAGGAGCAAAAAACCACCCAACTGCAGTCATCACTCTGATTATTGCTGATAGTTTAATGGTAGTTTTCTCCCGAACTATAATCAAGAAGAAATGTACCATGCAAAGAGCTCCATCATGTCTCTCTGTATTTCCCCTTTGTTCTGATAATCTCTTCTGCAGCTGGTTTCAGATAGGAAGGAAAGTATCTACCTTCTTGCACATCTTTCCAAGCTCAGTAAAACACAGATTGTGCTACCAAATAATGCAGCAATAGGATGAGTAGTTGAAAAAGCTAAGAAAATGAAGAGTTCTCTGTGAGACAAGTGGGCCTTGAAGGCAAAACACAACTATGCCACTCCCTGGTTGCCTGTAGCTTCAACATCCATAACCATAGAACCACAGAATCACTCAGATTGGAAAAGGCCCATCAACCCTACTGTACAAGTTCACCCCTAAACCCGATCCCCCAACGCTACTTCTAAGCAACTTTATAGAATCATTCAGGTTGGAAAAGGCCCTTGAGATCACTCAGTCCAACCATCAGCCCTAAACACATCATACAGAGAAGCAGCAGAGGTCAGCCCTTCCCCTTTCAACTGGGATACCCTGGACAGCAAAGGCTGCTAAGGGTCTATCAGAGGAGGCGAGTCAGTATCTCTTTGCACCCAGCTAAAGACACCTAATAATGTTCTGGTCTTCATACACAACACTTCCAGAAGAAAGCAAATACAATCCTACACTACTTTCCACAAGAAGAATAGTCAAAGGTAATGAGTTTTATTTTTACCAGGGTTGGTAAGAAAGCGGAAGGACAGATGTGAGAAGCAGTTGCCCTTGCGAGAGGCAGTCGGTAGAGATGGATGCTTGAAATCACTCAAGTATGTCACCACCTGATATAAGTGCTGCAATCTGTACTGACAGCATCTGTTACTTGTCATGGCCCAGAGGGTATCAAACTAGACATCAATTTGAAAATGCAAATCTTATAGCTTCCATTTGGAGTCACATCTCCACATTATACCTGCAATGAGCAAGAAAGCTGAGGTTTACTCTTCCCTCTTCTACCCACACTACCCATCTACAAAAACAAAGATCATTAATTGGTGCCTGTAGATTTCCCAGGCTTTATGAAAATACCACGCTGATGTTGACAAGCAGCTGAACCACGGGGCAAAGCCGACAGTCTGTTTGCCTTTGATTGTAAGGACAATTATTCTTTGTACACAGGTGTAAGGTTTCTGAGTTACCAAGATGTTTATTAGGGGTTTGATATAGTTACCATGAGAGTAGATTTCTGATACCTGGCAAACCAGTAAAAGCACTTCACAAAACTGCCTGAAAGTTGTTTCTACATGGAGCTGTACTTTCATTTTTGATAAAAAAAGAGATCCTTCCAGCAAAGTGAAATAAATTGGACCTGAGTGCTGCTACAGCTCTGTTTCCTGCCGATCCAGGTACTGAAGGCTTTTTGTGCTCCACTAGAAGACCATCAGGCACTCTGGTCATTATAATTCTTGGGGAAAAAAGGTGTGTTTTAGACCTTGATTTGTTTGTTCTCTGGTCTCACACTGCTTCCACACATGGCAGAGTGAATGCTTGGGAGCTCGCAGGATCTTTTAGCCATAGTGCTCACCAAGCTGGGGTCATTAAGCTTACTGCAATTTCAGTTCCTTCTACTCATCCTTCTCCCTGTGGGCCAGTATTATCTTCAGGCGCATGATTCAGCCAGTCACTCCATCTCCCCTCACTTCACCTTGCTGGAATCCAGATCATGAGAAGTGAGAAGGAGGTGTATTCAGGCTTTATTTTTTCATTTAATGTTGCTTTTAGCTGTCTTTTCAAGCAGCATCTTCTTCCAATGGCAATGACATATGGTGTTTGTTGTGTGTCTTACTACATTCCAATAAATCATGGAACTAATTCAGCTTGTAGCCACAAACTAGACTTCTTTCCATTTTTTGAGCATCTCACTTTGAAGATCAAACTTGCTAAAAGAAACAATCCATGAAGAGAGTGGAGCATCTCCCTGATGAGGAAAAGCTGAGGGAGCTGGGACTCCTGAACTTGTTAAAAAGGAGACTGAAGGGGGAACCTCATTAATGTGGATAAATATGTGAAGGGCAGGTGTCAGGAGGATGGAGCCAGGCTCTGCTCAGGGGCATCTAATGATAGCACAAGGGGCAATGGGTGTGAGCTGGAACAGAGGAGGTTCCACATCAATGTGAGAAGGAACTTCTTCACAATGAGGGTGACAGAGCCCTGGTAGGGCCTGCCCCAGTAGGGTTGTGGAGTCTCCTTCTCTGGAGGAGTTTAAAACCCACCTGTTCATGTTCCTGTGTGACTTGATCTAGGGGATCCTGCTGTGGCAGGGGGATTGACTGAATGATCTTCTGAGGTTCCTTCCAGTCCCTAACATTCTGTGATCTGTGATTAAAAAACTTGGAAAACACAAGTAGCAAAACCCAGAAGTGCCAATTGGCTTCATTTTGCTGAGTTTTTGAGCATTTAACACGCCTTAATCACAGAATCACAGATCATTAGGGATTGGAAGGGCCCTCAAAAGATCATCTAGTCCAATCCCCCTGCCAGAGATCGACACCTTCCTTTCAGAGGCTTCCTGAGAGGAAGCCAGCTTTCAAATCAAAGTAAAAACTCCCCATGAATCCTTCAGCAACAGTGAAAACACAATCTGTTGAATCAATGGAAGTCTAGGATTGAGATTCCAAAGTTAAATTGAATGCCACCCGCTTGTCTTCCCTGACTTAGTACAAGGTGTCCATACAGGAACGTCAATGTACGTTGCCCAAAAGATATGGCAGTCCTGCTTATTGGGGATAAACTCTACAGTCTCATCCTGGTAGTGCAAATGTTTCTCTAGGAATGTCCATACCCCCACCTTTCCACAAGCTAGAAGAAACCAAACCACACAACCTGTACAAAGGAACATACTTTGCTATCTCTCTACGTGCATAGAGCTTACGTCTGCATAGGCACGAGCTTCTGTACCTCATATATCCAAGCATCATAAATCAATCTTGCTTAAGCTTCGCTACACGCAAGGGAATCCACACCCATGGATATTGTGTTTGTTTCCTTTATCTTTACCCCTGTGTGCATTTTCCATTTCCAAAGTTAAGACCCTGCATACAGAACTCAGTAGGATTTAGTCTTGTGTTGCCTCATGCATTTAAAACAGAGCTGTTTGCTAAAGGACTGAAAACATCTGAGCATTACTGTGCTGCAGGATGCTATAAAACCTACTCAGAAAACCCAAGTTTGACATTCCTTTGACAACAAACACTGCAGCAGAGTTCCAAAGTCACACAGGTCTGGAGCTTAGGGACACAATTTAGCAGCAAACTTGGGACAGTTGGGTTAATGGTTGGACTCTGAGCTTGAAGGCCTTTCCAACCTCAACAGCTCTGTAACTTGCCTAATCTATTGACTCAATGACATTAACCTTGGACGATAAATGTTGCAAGAACAAAATCAGCAGTCAACTCACCAGCCTTCCATGAGGAGTAGGACTGAGGATCCGTCTGGCCATGTTCCCGTGTGACTTGATCTAGGTGATCCTGCTGTGGCAGGGGGATTGGACTGAAGGAGGTCACTTCCAATCCCTAATATTCTGCGACCTACCTCATGGCAAAACTTATCCTCTAAACACAAGTGAGGAACATGTTTTGTCCTTAATCATCCTATCATACACTTCCACAACTGGTCTCAGACCTTCCTGACAGCTACTGGACACCGTGCCATCTGGTGTCCAACACATGGGATTACATTTGCAACCATTAAACGAAGATATTTCAAGAAACAGGACCCTTTCATTTATATCATTTGAAGTTCTGCTAGCAATTGTCCTTTTTAATACCCAACATTGCCTCTCAGTGACCTTACACTCAGGCTGTAATTGCTGCTAACTCAGGACTGACCACCACACAGAAACAAAGCCAGCAACAAACTACCCAGGGTACCTGCCCTGTGTAACACCGCTGATTTTAGCGGCACGATCATTATTTCCTTCCATCCATGGAATCCAAGTAATTCAATCCACCTCAGGCTTTCACCTTTCATTGTATTGGTCCCTTTCACTCTTGGTCTTAACCCAAGCCCGAGCACAAGAGACAGACAGCGAGCACGAAGGTAATAACATCCTGATTATAAATCAAAGTAAACAGACTGTAATAAAACCACGGAATAGCAGAGATGGCAGAGAGCATTTTCTCTCTGGAAGCAATTATTTTCTTTCCTCCTCAGATCAAATCATCTGCAATTTTAAGGGTCAGAGGAAGTGGCTGTTTGTCTTTCAGTTGGCTCAATCAACTGAAAGCACAAAATCTAGATGCCAGTGAGAATAGATGTCCCCATGCACCAGAAAAAATCCACCATTTATCTGTACTAATCCTTATTGGATCCCAGTTTATTACAACTACAGCACATTTTATTGGTTTACATCAGCTGCATTTGCTTCAGAAATCCTATTTTTCCTCATTCTCTGGAGACACTTTAAACCTGCCTGGATATGTTGCTGTGCTAGGATTGTATGATATGTACTGATCACATCAGAGTACCAGACTTGAACTGCCTTGTCACCAGAAAGCTGGAGCTTCCCACAATCAGTAAAGTCATTCCAACAAATCCAGAGGCCACAGGACACCTGATGGCCAGGATGCATTCAGGATTGAAATACAAGTCACACAGGAACATTGCCAGGTGGGTTTTAAACATTTCCAGAGAAGACCACTCCACAGCCCCCCTGGGCACCCTCTGCTAGGGCTCTGTCACCCTCACTGGGAAGAAGTTCCTCCTCATATTGATGAGGGACATCCTCTGTTCCAGCTCACATCTATTGCCCCTTGTCCTATCATTGGGTGCAACTGAGCAGAGCCTGGCTCCATCCTCCTGACACCCACCCTTTCCATATTTATCAATGTGAATAGGGTCACCCTCTGTTTCCCTTTCTTCCTCACCATGAAGAAGTTCCTTCTCATATTTATAGTTCAACTAGGAATGAGCTCCTCTCTGCTAGCAGCTTCCCCATTATGAGCACAGGGAACAGTTTATTTCTTGCCAAGGTGCTACGGAGGCTTCAGGATGGGTTGCAACACAGCGATATCAATCACAAGTCAATAAAACCCCAAAAGTCAGGTATTCAGAAAGCACTTCGACTGCACCCTGGTTTTGCATACAGTAATTTGTTCGCACAGCTTTTTATAAACCCCAGTAACTAAAATTGAAGCGTGAGCACCGCCAGCATAATATTTCACTCACTTGCTGGAGAACTTAAGAAGCACAGCAGTACCTTCCGATGAAGCACACACTACATTCATTAAGGAATTTTATGTCTTCTTTCTGTTTGAAGCACTTATATGTTTTCCCAGGCACAAGAAAGAAATCTAAACAAAGCAGTCAGATAAAAATAATCAACCCCACAAGCTGCAGTTTGAACCTGCACATTAAATTGCTTAGAAATTCATCTCCAGTGTGTGTCCTTGGAATAAAAACAACAATTCAGAAACGATGCCACTTCATCAATAAACACAACTTTGTGACTCAGAGACAAGGTGCAACTCACGTTTGCCAGCTGTCCCGTCATGGAGGAGGATGAACCCGAGCTGGCGACAGGGCTGGAGGCGCTGGCGCTGGGACAGGTGCACCCAGAACCTGGCTGCGGCCTCAGTGGGGCTCGGCTGGGCCCCAGCTGGCGTCTGACTGGGCCTCAACCGGGGCCTCGGCTACGGCCTGACAAGGGGCTCGACTGAGGCCTGACAGGGCCTTCTCAGGCCTTCGGCTGGACCCTAGGCCAGGGCAGGGCCTTCCCGGTGAAGGGGCCGGGGGTGGGCGCGGCCTGTGAAGGCCCTGCGGCCCTCTGCTGGGTCCCCCAGTGAGCTCCAGGCCCTCTGCCGTGCTCACAGCAGGATGTGGCCCAGGTGCTAGCGCAGGGCAGAGCCTCTTGAGCTCAGCCCAGGCCCTGCAGCTGTCTCAAGGCAGCACTGGTTCAGCCCGCGGGTCCCGGTGGTCCTGAGGGCTGTCGGCTCCACCCACACAGCGAGGGGCTGGGCTTGCGGTTGGCCTCAGCTGAGCTTGGCTAAGCGCGTCCCCATGGCTGGCAGCGCGGGCCAGCGGGTGTGCTCTGGTGGCACGCTCGTGCCCGGGTACGTACAGTGCTTTAATGGAGGCAGATGGCCTCACTTGAAGTCAGGAGGATCTGGATGGCTTGCCTCTTGTGACGGGTGTGTGCCAGCCGGAGGCCTCCTGAAACCTTTTGTGGCACTAGAAGCTCAGCAAAATCCCCTGAGAGACCCATGGTAAAGCCGTTTGCTGGAGTCTGGCTGAGCTTGCTCTGACCTGAACCAGCCCTTTGCACTGAGTGATGTTTGTGGACAGCAACAGCAGCTGCCTCTTCAAAATACCACTCAGGGAAGTTTTCACACTTTCTTGAGGCTTGCAGATCAGTTGTAGGACTAGAGCAGACCAAGGCAGCCAGAACAGCATCTCAGCTGAGCCTAGCACTAGGAAGTGAGGAAGGCAGGGAGGTTTCTCAGCGAGCGTGGAGCCAGCTCTGGGATGTTACAGCTCCAGAGGACGAGGCCTGCACGCCTGAAAGCCTGACAAGCCTGATGTGATTTTTAACATTGTGCCATCAAACTAAGTTGTCTCATGATGTTTTCATCAGGCACAAAATGTCTCTTCAGGGTCAAACACATCTTTTAAAGACAGTCCTGATGGTTTGAGCAATGAACAGTCCTCCCACAGCCCCAGCTGAGCTGTTTTAACAGGTAATAGGGCTGTTGGCAGATATTCATAGGGGAGATGTTGAAGATGATGCTGCCTTCTGCCTCCCTCACTTCCTGACTGGCACTTCCCAACTCAGTAATCCTGTTGTTCCTGTGAGTGTTCATCTGCTTTAGCCAGGTTCTGGTTAAATGGGTGGAACTGGCCCAACTGAGTTCTGCCTGAAGGGGGTAGGAGCACAGCACAGACTGCTGGGTGGTCATTTCTGGTTAATGGGTCCTGACAGAGCCTCAGGAACAGCAGCTGTAGCTGGCAGGGTTGCCTGCAGCACTGATCTCTATCTGCAGTTTCAATGCTGTTCTGGACTACCCTTTAGCTTCCACCCCAGCCCTTGCTTCAGCTGCTTGTGGAGATGAGGGAATAGTAAAACCTATAGAAGCCTAAAGAAGAACAGCCTGGTTGTGTTGCTGATGCTAGAACACCTTGACCTCACGCATATTCAGCTGCTGTTCTTGACCTCAGGAGCAGCTTTGGGGAGCTGTTGAAGAGGCCTGTTCCAGGGAGAAGTTTCTCTTGTTTAAATGGTCTCACAAAACCAGAGCTTTTGTGCTGTAAGATGTGTACAAATGGTGTAAGTGCTGCTTTGTGAGCAGAGTGACTGTAGAGGTGAAGCTGCGGTGGGATTTGACTTGGTCTACGTGGCCCTGCTCTGGCAGGGGGATTGGACTAGATGATCTTTTGAGGTCCCTTCCAATCCCTAATGTTCTGTGAAAATAAGTGTTTTCTTGAAAACTTTAGAAGTGTTGGGAAAACAGAGGCAGGTGCCTCTGAAAAGCAGAAAACAGTAGTAGGAAAAGGACTGGAACAAGTGATTATAACGAAAAAGCAAACATCAGCAGCTTGTTTCCATCAATTCATCTTGTTACACAGAAGGAATTATATGCAAAGCAGCATGACATGATAATATGTGGTGTATGGATAGGATTTAAAATACTGATTTATGGGGTACAATCATGCTCTAGCAGGGGGATTGGACTACATGATCTTTCAAGGTGCCTTCCAATCCCTATTGTTTCTGTGGAAGGGCGGGGGGGGAAAATGAGCTACAAGAACACAGTCAGATCAGTCTGAAAGGGCAAAAAAGTACCCTGCAATGACCAAGTGCTTTGAGCTTGGCAGAGGTTTCTCAGTAATTTTGTCTTCTCTGCTGTGGTGGGTTATTTGTTGTAATCTTGCCCTTTTCTTCCCTGTCACACACATACCTGCCTTGCTTCAGCTTCACCAAGGTTTTCTTTCTATTCCCCCATTACCTCATGCAATTTATTCTGCCCTAAGTAAATCCAAAGAAATAAATACACCTATTTCATGGCATGAATTTTCCACTGCCTCTCTCACACATTCTGCAGGGAGCAGTATGAGAAATGAGAAAGTTCCCCTGGGAAAGGGCCAGTGAAACCATTTTTAGGATCCTAAGAAAAACCATAAAGCTCAAAAATCAGGTCTTTACACAACACAGTGTCTTTGCAGCTGTCAACTACTAAAGCAAAAAGGTAATAAGTACAGAAAACCAATTAAATGCCTAAAGAGAAGTGGAGCCAGGCAAACTCCAACCTCATTTCTAAGTGCTGAACATTTAAATTCCCATCCTGACCTCTCAAAACCTGCAACTTCCATGTAGTTTGCTTCACATAATTACCATACTTGAGGCTGCTCCTCCAACCCCCCGATGGGAGATTTCATCTCTCAAATTTAGCTGTGCAGCTTGTTTATCTTCAATATTAATACTTCTTTTGTATGATCTTTCATATATTTTCTAAATGCTGGGTATTTAAAAACCAAATATGCAGAGAGCCCTCAGGAGGTGAGACACACACAAATAAGCTAAATCCAGCCTTGCGCTCTGTTTAGCGGCACCAGCGGTAACTAAACACTGATGGTTGTTACCCAAAACCAATTCAAAACTCATCTACATTTCTCTCAAAGCAAGAAATAAAATGGTCTCTGACATTAAGGTCTCTGTAGACTAAATTTACACCAAGACCCCTGAATAGTCTTTAATATGCACCGCTGTGGACTGCCTCGGTTATTCAACATAACACAGTGGAGTTTATTTTCCATGTATACCAGGTAGAAATTTGTCTAGTGGATTTCCAGCGTCAACAAGCACAATGGAGATGTGAAAGTATTACCAGGACTTTGTCTTTCCAAAAAGAGATTTAAATTTCATTTAAATTAAGCACATGCTCTGAGCCTGTAGGCTAGAACCCACACGCTCCAGTTCCATAGGGCTCGGCAACAAGCTGGAGATTATTTCCCATGACTGGAGCAAGGCAACACTTAATTTGAGAGATCAAGAGCTCTAATGAAAAAAAGTCAGGCATGTTCCAACTGGAATATTGGGGCCAGTTCCAGGCTCCTCAGTTCCAGAAGGGCACAGAGCTGCTGGAGAGAGTCCAGCACAGAGCCACAGAGATGATGGAGTGGAACATCTCCCTGACGAGGAAAGGCTGAGGGAGCTGAGACAAAAGGAGGAGTGAACCCCATTAATGTTGATCAGTATGTGAAGGGTGGGTGTGAGGAGGATGGAGCCAGGCTCTGCTCAGGGGCACCCAGCAATAGAACAAGGGGCAACGGGTGTGAGCTGGAACAGAGGAGGTTCCACATCAGTGTGAGAAGGACCTTCTTCCCAGTGAGGGTGACAGAGCCCTGGAAGGGGCTGCTCGGAGGGGGAGNTCTCCTTCACTGGAGACATTTAAAACCCACCTGGACATGTTCCTGTGAGACTAGATCTAGGTGATCCTGCTGTGGCAGGGAGTATGGACTGGATGATCTTTCAAGGTGTCTTCCAATCCCTAATGTTTTGTGATTCTGAGATATTTCTTCTAACTTCTGTAACTCTGTGCCTATAGACACATGGGAGTAGTTGAGCTACTTAATATTAACTAGGACCATCTTCTATTTTCCATCCTGATAAAACTCTTCAGGACAGGAAAATGAGGTACCAGAAGTGAGGTTTCTCACAGAGTGTGTTTTAGCTGATCATTGCAATCACAGAACATTAGGGACTGCAAGGCACCTCGAAAGATCATCTAGTCCAATCCCCCTCCAGAGCTAATGGTTACTATCAGATATTTACAGATAACTCACTCTCCTTCAGGAGAATAACCAAGCAAGTGGTTTATACACTGCTATAGAAGCAGTGGCCCTTAGTGCCCTGGTCTGGCTGATTGTGATGATGTTAGGTCCTGAGCTGGGCTGGATCATCTGAGAGGTCTTTTCCAGACTCTCTGCGAAGGAATCAGAGGATCTAGAGAGGTGCAATGACTCGAGACAGCAAAAGGAAACTGAAAAACTCAAATATTAACCAAAAAAACCTCCCAGAGTGCTGAAATGAAACCCCATCCAGTCCACTACAGGAACTAAATGGAGGTGCAGAATAAACACAATTTAACCTCTTTCTGGTCCATAAAATACTCAGCAAAACTCCTGCAGGAAATCACAGCAGCACAGGTTCCTGTAAAGGACTGTGAAAGCTAAGAGCAAAATCTAATTTCCCCTTCACTCATCATAACTGGAAATTAAATATTGCAACAATGAATATGAATTATTGTAAGTAGAGCCGCTGGAAATAAAACAAGACCCAATCCTAAACTGGTTTAAGCACCGTTGATTTAAAGCTGACGTGGTAACTGAAAAGCAATAACACAGAATGTATTAGCCAACAGCCAGGTAATTTCTAATGCTACGAAAGCTTCATCAAGCCCTACAACCTCCGCTCCAAGTGCGCAGGGAAAAGTGACTTGGAGTTAACAAACGCTGTTGCGCTTAGTTTCCACTACCTTACGCCAGAGTCACAAGCGACAGCAATTGCTCTGGTCAAAGCAGTTTTATTTTAGGACTGAAACCAGCTAAAATTCCTCTTTGACGTTTTAGTTGAATAAATATAAACTGTGTGAGGTCTAAGGGGGCAAAAAACCTGCCAGTCACTGGATAAATGCTTAAAGCTCATCTTGCTGCTTTGCAGCTGGTGCCCTTTGCTGAAGGATATTTTCTGTGCTGAGGACCAGGAATAAAAACATTTCATTTTAAGAATGCAATTAGAAACACATCTGGTGTTCTAGGACCTTCACGTGGAGCAAGTCCTCTGTAAACCAGGCAGGAAGACATGTTAAAAGCCTCTCTTCAGCAGGCTTATCCTCTCCATCATCAACCACCTCACTAGATCAAAACATCCCAACAAGCATGCAGCTTCCAGATTCAATCCCACAACCTATATGATCTAGCAATTAATATTTAATTAGAAACATTAGAACAGTTTCAGCTGGAAGACACCTTCAAGAGCACAAAATCACAGAGCATTAGGGATTGGAAGGGACCTTGAAAGATCATCCAGTCCAGTCCCCCTGCCACAGCAGGATACCCTAGACCAAGTCGCACAGGAACATGGCCACAAGGGTTTTAAATGTCCCCAAAGAAGGGGATTCCACAACCCCCTTGGGCAGCCCCTTCCTTCCAGTGCTCTGTCACCCTTAGTGGGAAGAAGGTCCTTCTCACACTGATGTGGAACCTCCTCTGTTCCAGCTCACTCCTTGTTCTATTGCTCGGTGGCCCTGAGCAGAGCCTGGCTCCATCCTCCTGACACCCACCCTCCACATATTTTTCAACATTAGTTGAAACCCCCTCAGTCTTTTTTCCTTCAACTCAAGAAACCCAGCTCCCTCAGCCTTTCAGAGAGATCACAGAATCACAGAACATCAGGGATTGGAAGAGACCTCCCAAAAGATCAACTAGTCCAATCCCCCTGCCAGAGCAGGGCCACCTAGATGCTCAAGTGCAGCCTTTTCCCTGCTCTATGATCACCACTAAAACCTGTCACCCAGCAAATCAAGCCTTAACAAGTTGAACAGCAAGAGGTAGGACTGAAACTGAGCCACCATTCTGTACCAAAGATGGACACTGAAACAAGCTGCAGGGCAGAAAGTATTTCAGTAACGTGAGCCTTCATCATAATGAACTATTACACTAGTAGAGGGTCTTTGCTTTCTTCTCATGCTGAGAGCAGCCCAAAATCACCACACCAATAGATAACCAAAACAAACCAACAGATGGGAACCTACAGAACTGCCTTCCACTCTTTACGCAGAGCCATCGGTCACAGCCCTTCTGGTGGCTCCCCAGGTACTCCTGCAGGTGAACTATGGATTCTCCAAAGACCAGGATGCAGCTCCCCGTTCAACACACACACAAACTCAGGTGGATTTTTTCCTGCTGCACTTTTGGTTCAGCCCATTCGTGGAGCTAAACCACAGCAGTTCTTCTATCACTCAGCAAAGCTCTCCTCAGCAGAGCGCAGAGGATTACAAAAATTGAGTCCCACAGGGTAAAATGAAAACAGATGGATAAAGCAATCAATACAAAACATATAGAACACTTACCTCAGCAGTCACTATAGACAGGCAAGGAGTTCCTCAGGAAAAGAAGTCAAGTCCAACCCGGATGCTTCTATGGTCCCCAATGCTACTCAATTCAGCTGATAGAGGAGCTCAAGGAGCCATTGCACTTAAGAATAATAGTGAAGTAAGAGGAACCTAAACAAGCCCAAAACCTCCTCCTTTATACTGAGTGTGATGTTTGTGGGATGGGATCCACCTGCAACCAGCTCAGCTCAGCTGCCCTGGCTGACCCCAAATTGCTAACTATCTGCAGCCCATGGCAGGCTGAGGAGTCTGCCCCAGCAAAACCATTACAGCAGTGCAGCCAGAAACACCCCACTAAGAGTTTGCTACCTGTTCTTAACTAAAGTCTCACAAATCTACCATAAGCTACATTTATCTTAGTAGATGTGTGAAGCTCACCCGTCTCGAGGCTCTGTTTCCTCACTTCACCAAAAGGGCCTTTCTCCTCATCTTGATGAGGCAGAGGACAGCTGTGATTAGAATGTTCTAGGAGTAAATTCTTACTGAATAACAAAAGCCTGCAGTTTGCATCTCCTGCTGTCAGCAGCCTTGTTTATGACCTGGAGATAATTGTCTTTTTTATCTTAACTGGGGCTACCCCAGTGTGTTCTAATGAGCTTTCCTGTATCTCGGACACAACACAAACGTTTTTATTAGGATATTTAAAAACCTTGAGGTAGGTAAGTCCAGGGATGTGCAGTTATTATAGATCCAATTACCACGGAGGAGAAGAACAGATAAATGCCAAGGTAAACATAATCAAAGAGTGTGTTTCTCATATCAACTTTGATCAGCAAATCATGATGTTTTATCATGTTTGAGCTTCACTTACTGAGCTCAATTAAGTTCCCTATTACTGGAGGTGGGCAAGGAAGTCAAATGGAACAACTGGAGGAAGTTATTGGTGCTGTTGGCCAACATCAACAGGTGATGAAGTCCTGGTGGTCTGCCTGGTTTTGATCTTGACTAGTCTGACCCTTCATCCTGTCATTGATTTGATGAATGGCCAGCAGTTGGTTTAGTCAGCACGTCATCTTTTCTATGAACTGGAGGGTAATCATCATTCTTTTCCCCTTGGCTAATGAGCTTGAATTTGGTAGCAAAACCCTTTAGTGCAGAGATGTGCAGAAACGAGGTCGATGGTCGTATCAGAGTAATTAATGAGATGCACTCGCTAGCATCTGCTTGCGGAACTGCATAGGAAATCAGGCAGATACCACTGGCAGGACAAATTTCCACTTGTTTGCCTCTAAAGAAAAATGTTGATGAATCCCAGCTGCTAAGTGATCTCTGCAGATCCCAGTCCTGCATTGTGAATAGACAGTTGACACATGAATTGCAATGAAGTACAGGCAGTAAAGCTGTCACTGTCTTTCAAAGTGAGGGTGAGCATCTATTTGGATTTGCTGAGGCTTTACGCTGCCAGCCAAAAGGAGAGGAAGAATGGCTAGACATGCTAATTTAGATTGGATCTTAGGAACAAGTTCTTCACTAAGAGAGTGGTTGAAGAGGAGGCTGAGAGGAGGCCTTCTTGCTCTCTACAGCTACCTCAGAGGAGGTTGTAGTGAGGCTGCTGCTGGTCTCTTCTCCCAAATTACTAATGACAGAATGAGGGGACTTGACCTCCAGTTGCATCAGCGGAGGTTTAGTTTGGATTTTATGAGGAAGTTCTTTGCTGAGAGAGTGGTTGGGCACTGGACCAGGCTGCCCAGGGAGGTGGTGGAGTCTCCATCCCTGGAGGTGTTTAAAAACCCAGTAGCTAGAGCACTTGTGGCTGTGGTCTAGGGGTTAGGGAGCTGCTGGGATGAGGAGATGATGATCCTGGAGGTCCTTTCCAGCCAGGATGATTCTATTATTCCATAATTTGTTTCCCTTTTCACTTGATTTAAGGCATCCACAGCACAAGAAATTACAGCCATCGCTTCCTCTAATACTTATTATCAAATTACGTATTTCCATTGACTATTCAATTACTGTGAGAAAAACAGAGGGTGGAGGGAGGAACAAGGAGAAAATTTAGAAGCTTCAGCTTCTAAATAAGGATGTCTTGCATGGCTACCATGAGATTTATTCATGATCTGCTGTCTGCACCAGGTCAAACAATCAGTGTTTCACTCATTTCTTGTTTTATAGGTTTTGTGCCCCTAGTTTAGAAGTTTAGGGAGGAATTTTTTCAGATTGCTCTTGCACTCTGTCTCCCTCACATTCACTATATCATCTATATCATGATAATATCTGGCCTTTGAGAAAGCACAAGTAGGAATGCACACCTGGATTCTGAAGATTTTACCTGATTTTCTACAATTAAAGCACTTCTGCAGCTTCCCAAGGACAATCACAAGCCCTTCATAGCTTTTTAACACTTCTCATACCAAGTCTTCAAAGTGCAAAGGATAGGGGTGACCTCATTAATGTTGAAAAATATGGAAAGGGTGGGTGTCAGGAGGATGGAGCCAGGCTCTGCTCAGTGGCACCCAATGAGAGAACAAGGGGCAGCGGCTGTGAGCTGGAACCAAGGAGGTTCCACATCAGTGTGAGTAGGAACTTGTTCCCAGTGAAGGTGGCAGAGCCCTGCAAGGGGCTGCCCAGGGGGGTCGTGGAGTCTCCCTCTCTGGAGATGTTTCAAACCCATCTGGACATTAGGGTTAGGGTTCCTGTGCGACTGGATCTAGGTGATCCTGCTGTGGCAGGGGGATTGGACTGGATGATCTTTGGAGGTCCCTTCCAGTCCCTAATGTTCTGTGATCTGTGAATGGAGAGGTATCTTCAGACACTTGAGCTGTGGCTGATTACAGGATATTTCTGTTGTTTCAGAGCCTATTTTCTCCATCTCCCAGAGGACTGATGATACCTCATGAGAGACATTCATGGATCTAGCGGCTTTAAAGTTCTCACTGTGTCTCTTTTTTCCCCTAACAACTGTTGCTAGCTCTGAACTTTAATGTTATTTGAGGTCTTTCACATTAAATACTGCACAGCAATTAGCATCCCAGTCACAACGCGTGTCCGCAGGGGAACACTGAAAGAATGCATTTTTCTTCTCTTAAAAAAAATCCAGTATCTCATTTACAAAAGCACTTTAACAAGAAAGATGAGGGGAGAGTGGGGAAATGGAGGATGGGGGAGGGAAAAGCAACTCTGCTTACGCCTTTCAAACCTCGAGAGATTTACAATAAGACCAGATCACTGGCACTTATTTGGTAGTTTCTGAAGCTCAAGCAAAGAAGCAGCAGGTACTCTCTCTCTCTTATGTAACATGAACCACTAATCACAGAATCATAGACTGGCCCAGGTTGGAAGGGACCTCCAAAGGTCATTAGCCCAACCCCCCCGCAGGGAGCAGGGACATTCTCAACCAGATCCTTGTCCAGCTTCACCTTGAATATCTCCAGGGATGGGGCCTCAACTACCTCCCTGGGCAACCTGTTCCAGCGTTCAACCACCTTCCTCTAGAGAACTCCTTCCTGATATCCAGCTTCAATCTGCCCTTCACTAATGTGGAACCACTGTCCCTCATCCTATCACTCCAGGCCTTCGTAAAGAGTCCCTCTCCAGCCTTCAGGTACGGGAAGGTTGCTATCAGGTCCCCCCAGGGCCTTCTCCTCTCCAGGCTGAAGATAACTCTGGAAGCACTCCCTGATTTCACTACAGGCTTTTTTATTGTGGCAGAATTAGAAGGACCTCAGAGCACTCTGTCACTGTCAAGACTCTCAAGCACTTTAGTCTCCAAAGGCTCCTCCGAAAACTCATCACTCACTCTTGCGCAGACAGACACTTGGGGCCAAGTTCTGATTATGTACCAGAATTTAGTGAGAGAAGAACATGCCAAGAGACAAGGCAAGGAGGGCAAGCACCTTCAAGATGTTGTTATAACATCACATGAAGGCTGTCGAGACTCTCTGAAGGATCTTGTTTTGGTGTTTTGTTTGGAACCAAAATCCTGTTGTTCAGTTGGACCTTCAGAGTCTCAAAGAAAACTCCTCTGGACACAGGAATGACCATGAATTAAGTTGGGTCAGCTCGATGGATATAAATTAGAAGGAACACAAGGAGATTCCTATTTCATTTTCTTCTCCTCTAAGGTGCTGAAATCTTTCCACTTACCGTGTAATCCTTTATCTGTGTCCTCATTTTGTAGGTGCAGGTTCTCAAACCTCACTTCTTCATTCTCATTCACAGCTGAAAAAGATGCAAATATCATTAGCAGACTCCGTTTTGAACAATTTTTCCTTGAAAATCTAGACAGGATGATTTTTGAGCCAGCAAATACAGCAAAGCCAGTCCATCTTTCCATGCAACAGATGTATCTACAGAAGCCTACTGCTAAGAAACCATCTCCTGCCAAGCCAGGCTCACCATTCCCAAGGGAGGGGGTTCTCTTTGGTTTTCATTTCCACTGAATTAGCTGTAGCTGCTAATTCTTTCTAAATTCTTCCAGAAGCTATAAGAAAGCAAAATGCGATAAAAGATGTCTGCAGGGGTTTTGGGAATGAAATAATCTATTTTGGGCAACTGCTAGTGGTGAGCTCATCCATTGAGAGCTACTCTGCGGAAGTATTTATGCATTTACTGTCAAATACAGAGAATTACACAACTATTTCTTCTTGAAAGCTCCCAAAACTCTGCATACAAATAGAATTCTTTCCTTGATCACAGAATCAATCAGGTTGGAATAGACCCTTGGGATCATCGAGTCCATCCATCAACCCTACTCCACAAGGTCACCCCTAAAACAGATCCCCAAACACTACACCTAAGCGACTTTTAAACTCATTCAAGGATGGGGACTCAACCCCCACCCTGGGCAGCCCAGTCCAGGGCCTGACCACTCTCTGCAGGAAGAACTTCTTCCTGATGGCCAGTCTAACCCTCCCCTGTTGGAGCTTGAAGCCCTTCCCTCTGCTTCTGTCGCTAATGACCTGTGAGAAGAGCCCAGCACCAGCATCTCTGCAGTCTCCTTTCAGACAGTTGTAGAGAGGGATGAGGTCTCCCTCAGCCTCCTCTTCCTCAAACTAAACAGCCCCAACTCTCTCCATCTCTCATCAGGTTGATTCTCCAGGCCCTTCCCCAGCTTCGCTGCCCTCCTCTGCACTCACTTCAGGACCTTGATGTCTCCCTTGTGCTGAGGTGCCCAAAACTGGACGCCGGTACTCAAGGTGCAGCCTCCCCAGTGCTGAGGACACGGGGATGACCACCTCCCCAACGTTGCAGAGTTGCTCCCTTTACCATGGAATACGCCAGTCATTTGATGACTTACCCCAAACCCTTCCAAAGTGAAGTGTCCTAGGGAATTGAATGCTGACTCACGATGGAATATTGATCCCTAACTACCTGCAAGAGCAAATTCTCCCTGCTTTACTCTGATGGCTGTATGAAACTCTAGAGAGAAATGAACAGACTGTCACTGGTGGTTCTCTAGACATAAATAAATGGAGTGCCACCGTTGATTTCAATGGTCAAATAAAAACCTACTAATTGAAGAAGGCGAAACAAAAGCAGAACTTATTTATCAGGAGAAAAGGAAGGTGTTCTAGGAAATGATCAGATGGCAGTTTGAAAGGGAGCACTTCAAAGGAAACACTTCTGCACGCTTCACACTTTATGGGAAGTAGCTATTTGCAGAGCACTTTGTCACAGCAGCTCAGGAGCAGGAACGAGTTCAAAGGATTTCTCCGCTGTCGGCCATTAAACCTGATGGTGTGGATGCAATTTCCAGATGAGAAAGTGGTGTACAGGAGTGATTCCAGAAAGCAGCTGGGATTGGTGCCTTCACTACTCAAGTATTCCAGCGAGAGGAACGCTCTCGTGTATCTAGCTGTGTGCACATCCCACCTTTTCTTCTCATTCTTTGCTCCTCCGCTACTGATAAATGTCTGAGACAGGATACCCAGACAGATTTTTCATCTGCTCTGTATGATTAATTCTCATATTCTAATGCTTCTATTTCCAACTCCCGCTTAATACGTTAAGAGATCTCAGCCCATGAGCAGGTCACAAACACTATTAATCTTACTCACACAATATATGGGGGGTTTTATGCAGAAACCCATATGAGGTCAATCTCCCAGACACTCTAGAGTGCACCGGCTCTATTAATATTAAAACCAGCAGCACCTAATAAAACACAGTGCAGATAAGATGCAGCGTGGGTTGTCAGCTCCTGGTGTTGATATCCCAACCCTACCAATCTACTCCTGATAATTGTTCTACAGTTATGGGTAGGATGCTTGAAAACACCATGGAATATTTAATTTTACTAATTCCAACTGACATGATTCTGAGCTGCTAGAATATGTTACCTCAGAAATAGAAAGTAAAATTAAACTTAAAAGATTACCCTGGCCATGTTCCTGCACGACTTGGTCCAGGTGATCCTGCTGTGGCAGGGGGATTGGACTGGATGATCTTTCGAGGTCCCTTCCAATCATAGAATCATAGACTCATTAGGGATTGGAAGGGACCTTGAAAGATCACCCAGTCCAATCCCCCTGCCAGAGCAGGATCACCTAGACCAATCCCTGATGTTCTGTGATTCTGTGACTGCTGCTTTCATTGGGTTTTTTTTTAAAGAGAAAATAAAATAATAAAGGAAGCAAAGATTGTTTGTTGAACCACAACTCCAGGGAAATTGTTGTGCATTAATCACAAAGGAACCCAGGGGCTTCACTGGGAAGTTACCAACCTTTGCAGTTTGTTAAGTTCTGAGAACCAGCTGAGGAAGGCTCATTAGAATCCCTATAATGAATCTTCTGTGACTGCATTTTCATTCGCCGTCACTCAGGAGTTTACCGTTGAACAAAGCTGGACTCTCACAGCCCTTCCAGTCTCATCAGAAACGGGAGAAGTCTGAATCCAAACCCTATTGCTGAGATTTGCCTAAGCCTCTCAAACTCATTTATGTGCTCAAGCAGCTCAAGCTCATTCTCCGAGGGGAGGCTGCGCCTACCTGCTCTGTTTGAGAGCAGATGAAATGTCTGTCAAGCCACTCAGAACAAATCGAGTGCACGAGGGTGTCAAATGAAACTGGACTAAGAGGGCTGGTGACAGGCGAAGAGATGAGGTTATGCTGAGCACTGTGCTGATGCTGCTGGAGTAGCTCCTGTCCTGTCCTGGCCATGGCTAAAAAACTTGTGTGTCTCAGACCAGGTGTAGCAGGGCTAAGCATCTTACCCCAGATTGCTCAACAAATTAATTACCTTATTTTAAGAGCAGCAGAAGCTTCTTTGAAGGATCCCAAGCCCTGGATCTGCTGAGTGGAACCAAATCCCCCAACCTCAGTTTGTTTCATGAAGTGGCCACTTAGCAAAAGAAAAGGAAACAACAAAACAAAACGATGACGAGTCAGAACAAAGCTCCTTTCTGACACCAGTTACAACCAATGAACGAAGAAATCATTTACCTTCACCAGTGGGACTTTGATAGTCTCATCTTAACGTGCTTCCATTGGAACATAATTCCTTTATCCAACACTGTGGTGGTTTCCTTCCTCAGACGACAGAGGTTCTCCTCTGCTCTACCCTGGGGAGACCACATAGAATCATAAGGGATTGGAAGGGACCTTGAAAGATCGTCCAGCAGACGTGCCAGAGCAGGATCACCTACTAAGTTGCACAGGAACATATCCAGGTGGGTTTTCTGCATCTGGAATCCTGTGTCCAGTTCTGGGCCTCTCAGTTCCAGAAGGACACAGACCTGCTTGACACAGTCCAGTGCAGAGCCACAGAGATGATGAAGGGAGTAGAACACTTCCCTGATGATGAATATATATAGGTCCTATATTTATATGAATATGTCCTACATAGATCACAGAACATTAGGGATTGGAAGGGACCTCGAAAGATGATCCAGCCCAATCCTCCTGCCACAGCAGGATCACCTATCTATGAACAATGACATATAAAGATATATTAATATAATTGACATATATTTATTCCTTATATGTTTTGTATCTATTTATACTATTATGTCTATATGATTTCTGGAGCTAAATGTGTATGTCTATCATGTTTCTCTGTTCCATCTCTCGCGATGTGTACTCCTCTCCTGTATCTCATGGCTTACCGACACTCTCGACACCGACCTGAAAAACCTCAGTGGATGCTGCCACACAGGCGAGTTTTGAAGGCTTTAAGAAAATGAACAGTATCTACAGAGAAAGCACTTAACTGCCCTGCCTGCTGCTTCCCTCTATCTAATAATTGAGCTGTTATAGCTTGATTAAATGTTTGTTGAAGGGAACACGCGACACCGCGATGCTGCTGTCAGCACTACTGTGTTCGGCACACAAGCGACAGGGAAAAACTGCATTCTCTAATGCAAATCAATCCAAACAGGATCTAATTTTTCACATCAGGTCTACTTAGTGCTTCGCTCTCTTTGGGAAGAACACGGCCCATGATATTCCTATCAACAGCCTCATGATTTACAGCAATTTACATTCCAGCCCTGCCGCTTCCTATTCCTGCAGCTGTAATTTTTGATCTGTTTAGGTCCTTGCGTGATAAAGGTCCTCCTGCTGGAGGTTATGATGATGCTGAGTCTCACCTTTAATGCAGAACCAGGACCCGAGGCTATTAAAAACCCAGCGTGACTGCAAGACTCCTGAAATCTTTCCAAGGCAGCCCCTGTTCCTGAGGGCTTTGCAAGACACAGATTGCAAACTGGGGTGAGGGACACATTGGAAGGAGGACGAATGGCATCAGTGAATCACGTCGATGCTTTGTGCTTTTTAGCATTTCATTTCCTAGCTCAATTGTAGTTAATTAGCTGAATCCATGGGCCTGGCCTGTACTTGAACTCCAGCTATTATAAAGCAATGAGACTTTTTTTAATATTACTGAGAATATCTGTAGAACTCACTGCCTCAGGAAGTTCTTCAGGCCCAAACTATAAAACAATTCAACACCTCATAGCCCCCTCCCTTCAGAGACTGGAAAGCTGCTCAAAGTTCACCTGGGAGCCTCCACTTCTCCAGGATGAACAAGCCCGACTTGCTCACCTTGTGCTCACAGAGGAGCTGCTCCAACCCTCTGAGCATTTCAGTTGCTCTCCTCTGGACATCTTCCAGGAGCTGTTTCCTTCTGATGCTGAGGACTCCAGGACACAGGACTCCAGGTGGGGTCTCAGCAGTGCAGAGCAGAGTGGAAGGATCATCTCCCTTTGACCAACTGTCACTGCTCCTTTTGCTGCAGCCCAGGACACAGTTGGCTTTCTGGGCTAAAATAAAAATAAAATAAAACTAGTGACTTAGGGCGAGAGTTTGACCCCCAGCTCTCCACCTCTCTAAAGCCTCCTTTCAGGTAGTTGCAAAGAGCAATAAGGTCTCCCCTTGTCTCCTTTCCTCTAGAGAAGTACCAGCAGCAGCAGCCTCAGGTTTTAACCAGGCAGGCTGTGTTTGAAGCCTGGACAAAAAGGGACCCAATTTCCTGCCAAGTACTACCCAGCCGTGAATACATCTCAAAATCTGTCACTTTACATCCTCCTGCCATTAACTGTGATCTTATTAAGTAACGAGAGCGCTTGGGAGGCGAGCCATATGAGAACAGAAATTGTCTCCCAATGTTAACTCAATATTAAATCAATTTGGAGACTGTGTTTTGCTTTTGCAGTGCTTTGCTTCTTGAGCAATTTGGCTCCTGCCAGTTCAATATTTGACAAATGTCCAGCGCTGGATGTGGAATTTCCACGTCTGAAAGACAAATCCCCTTCCTTCACTTTCCAGCTTCCTCAGGGAAGGTGCCTTAAGTGAGACACAGACACCATGACCTTCGGCGCGGTCGTTGCTCCCATGCAGTTGATGGCAATGTGCTGCTGCTGGGATGGGGTAATGGGATCTAAATTGGGTAGAGTCCCCACATGAGCTTCTGGAACGGACTGAGGCAGCTCTGGGGCTCCTCAGCTCAGACCTGCAGAGGTAGCTGGAGTTCCACCACTCTTGTTGTCAGAGCTGACAGGGTACAGAGGTTCTCATTAAAAGACCTGATCTGATTTAGGGCTGATTAGATTTAGGGATGGCAGTATCCAAGGAAAAGACCCATCAAATGGAGTCTTTTAACTGAGAACTAGCTGGGGGACAAGAGAAGAAGAAGAAGAATGATGTAAAACTTGACAATCTCCAATCAGTTAATGCTCCAAAGGAATCTGGGGCTGTGTTTGGTCAGCCAGAATGGTTGAACAGGCAGCAGCTGCTCATCTGTGTTGGGAGTCTCAGGACAGATTTAATTAACCTTTTTTTTTCATCTAATTGCTTCTCCTGTGTTCTCTCAGCAGTGGTCCTTTTCCTTTCCCAAGCTGTCCACACTGTAAGATGTCCCTGAATAGCAACATGGTGCCTAAAGCGAGAATTTGTACCTGAATTTGAGACTGGATCCAGGGGATCCTGCGGTGGCAGAAGGGTTGGACTAGGTGATCTTTCCAGCGTGGAGCCACAGAGGTGATGAAGGGATGGGAGCACCTCCCTGCTGAGGAAAGGCTGAGGGAGCTGGGTGTCTTGAGCTGGGAAAAAGGAACCTGAGGGGTGACCCCACTACTGTTGACAAATATGCCAAGGGTGTGTGCCAGGAGGATGGAGCCAGGCTCTGCTCTGGGGCACCCAGTGACAGGACAAGGGGCAGCAGGTGTCAGCTGGAACAGAGCAGGTTCCACATCAATCTGAGAAGGAACTTGTTCCCATTGAGGGTGCCAGAGCCCTGGAAGGGGCTGCCCAGGGGGGTTGTGGAGTCTCCTTCTCTGGAGACGTTTCAAACCCAACTGGACATGTTCCTGTGTGACTGGATCTAGGTGATCCTGCTGTGGCAGGGGGTTGGACTAGATCTTTCAAGGTCTCTTCCAATCCCTAATGTTCTGTGATACTGTTGGATTAAATTATTTCTACTCTTAAACTACAAGAGGAACCACTAAAGGCCAAGTTACTAATGTGATTAACGCAGGAGGCTCTGCTGTGCTGCTCGGGAGTATTTGCTTATCCTTGGTGTTCTCAGGTGCTAACAAAACAAAAGGCTGGGAAGGACACTAAATGAAAGGACATGGCAGTGCGTGAGAGCACTTTGCAAAACCTGTGATCTCCCACCATTTGGAAACTGATGCTGTTGGAGACGGAGTCATCGTAACATGGACATCCGTAGAACATGAATTTTTATCAGAAGGGGAAGGGATGATTTGGAAGGGGGAAAAGTAATGTTCTTGCTAATGGAAGCCTGCTGTCCTCCTCATCACAAGTCTGTGTCTTGAGGTTACCACAGACACACACACATTTGGAATATGAAAGCAGGATAAGAATCAGAGGAGCTATAAACCCGGTGCCATTTTCTTAGATCTCACATGACGCGAGAGATCTCTTCTGTCTGGAAAGAAAAAAGAACAGAGAGAGAATATGGGGGGAAAAAATCTATTCATCTACTGAGAAGGAGCCATCTCTTCATCACTGGAGCATTTTTTTTATAGTTATTACATGGGCAGAGAGAAAATTACTCCCACCCCTAAATCCACTCAGGAACAGGCTTAGCTGTGATGGGATACAGGGGGGCTATAGGAAACACTTTAGTTTGCACTGAGCCACAGCCATGCTGTGAGATTCTTTCTCTGCCAACTGTTCCTGTCAACACTCTCTCCCTGGGGTTACCAGAGTGAGTGGGTGTACTGCCAGGGTAGTCACTCCCTGGAGAAGCTTTATGTCCTCTGGATGGGGGGACAACCTGTACTCTGATAATATGATGATACTAACATCACTGCAGGTAAAGAAAGAGCTGCAGAGAACCCCTGAACATCAACAGCAGCACCCACCCCTGTGACTGGGCTCCTTGCAGGAGGCACCACCTGAAGCACCCCACTGTCATGGGTCTCCAGCTCCTCTTTGTGGAGAAGAGCAGGAACAGGCTGAAGGTTTCCAGCACGTTGCCTCAGCACCCTGCCAGCAGCCCGAGGGCCGTGCTCAGGGTGAGGCTGGATCAGGGACGTGTATTCCACCTGCCGCGCTCTCCCCACAGCTCCAGAGGGCCCGAGCACTAAAGCTGCCTTCGGAAATCATGCAGATTCCAACCCCCAGAGACCGCGCTGTCGGCGGTACTTCTGCCTCTCAACGAAACCCAGAGGAGGGTGAATAACCGCGCGCCCTGAGATGCCTGCGCCCTCGTGCCTAAAGCAGTCGAGAATCCGTACTCTAACGAGCGTGTAAAGCTGTCAGAGCCCAGCCGTCGCTCACCCAACACACTTGGACAGCATCGAGATGTCAGATGCACTGGCAGCCATGAAGGGCTCACCACCAAACATGGACTGACAAGTTTCTCAGATGCAGCAGCAGCGTAACTGCCAGACATGTTTACCTGGGGGCATTTTTTAATGTCATAGAATCATAAGACTCATCCTGGCTGGAAAGGACCTCCAGGATCAGCAAGTCCAGCCCTCAGCCCAGCAGCTCCCTAACCCCCATGGCCTCAAAGGCTCGAGCTACTCAATCTTTAAACAGCTCCAGGGATGGGGACTCCACCACCTCCCTGGGCAGCCTGTTCCAGTGCCCAACCACTCTCCCAGCAAAGAGCTTCTTCCTCAGATCCAACCTAAACCTCCCCTGACACAACTTGAGGCCATTAATTCCGTTCAGAAAGCACGAGACAGTGCTTGTTTCTGACTCTCTCACATCCCTGCTCTGTGTCTAAGCTGTGTAGGGTCCAGCCTTCATCTGGTTCCAACGCGATGCTGCTAATGTCATTAGTCTCTGTCACCAGCGGTCTGACGTTCGGTTATGAGGCAGAATGTGACATGAACATATGTGCAGGAATGGCAGTCTTTGTCTCAGCTGAAAAGGTCAAGTACTTGTAAATCTCCGTCAGAGCTGAAGCGGCACAAGCGCTCTGCAGTGTCAGAGCTCCAGAAAGGCAGTTAATGGCTCCTCAGGAAGGAGGACAAGGTGGTTCTTGTGCCTCAGCTTGTCAGGCCTCATAGGATGGAACAGTTATTTCACATAAATAAATGATTTAGCGTAAGATTCAGGAATCCTGAGTAAGACATAAAGGCTAAGCTACTTAATTAGGAGAATGAATTGAGGTGTCACAATATGAACTGGCAAAAGGTGTAAGGATTACAGAATCACAGAACATTAAAGATTAGAAGGGAGCTCGAAAGATCATCCGGTCCCATCGCTCTGCCACAACAGGACCCCTTAGATCAAGTCTGTACTCAGCACTGGGGAGGCTGCACCTTCAGGACTGGGTCCAGTTTGGGGCACCTCAGTACAAGGGAGACATCAAGGGGCTGGAGTGAGGGCAGAGGAGGGAATGGAGCTGGGGAAGGGCCTGGAGAATCAACCTGATGAGAGATGGAGAGATTTGGGGCTGTTTAGTTTGAGGAAGAGGAGGCGGAGGGGAGACCTCATCACTCTACAACTATCTGAAAGGACACTGGAGAGCTGTTGGTGCCAGTCTCTTCTCACAGGTCAGTAGCGACAGAAGCAGAGGGAAGGGCTTCAAGCTCCAACAGGGAAGGGTTAGACTGGATGTCCGGAAGAAATTCTTCCTGGAGAGAGTGGTCAGGCCCTGGAATGGGCTGCCCAGGGTGGTGGTGGAGTCCCCATCCCTGGATGAGTTTAAAAGATGCTTTGATGTGGTGTTGGAGGGATCTGTTTTAGGGGTGACCTTGTAGAGTAGGGTTGATGGTTGGACTCGATGATCCCAATGCTCTTTTCCAACCTGAATGATTCTATAATTCTATTGTATGATGCTAAGTTTCAGCTCCACATTTTTATCTTTTCATAGCATCCTCTTAAAAACAGAGTGTTCATGGGTTTGATATGTCAGTGCTCAGGACTCTTAGGAGAACCTCTATCCTCATAAAGGACAGTCCTGCAGATAAAACTTCATTCATTTAGGAAGCACAAGACTTCAAGCCCCTCAGTTACTGCCACTCAGACCTAATCCCAACTCCACTATAAACACTTCAAATTCAAATCAATACATCTGAATAAACCTAAGACCAAGGAGTGGACTAGATCGAGGTCCCTTCCAGTCCCTAATGTTCTGTGATTCCGTGTTTTCCAAACACGCCGATTGTTTTCCTTCCGATGTCGCCTGCTGCCGAGTTACCCTCCCGGTCTAGAAATAGCCTGGCTGTTTCTCTCTCTAAACAATGTTGAAGGCCCCTGTTCTCAAGAGATCGCAGACACCCCCACTCCTGCCATCTCGCTGAGAAGGAGGCATTTTGCTCACTTTGGCAGAGCAGCCACGTTTCCAGCTCACAGAGTTAAAAATACCAGCCTGTGCCTTTTCTCAGCGCTACGCAATGGCCCCGACAACGGAAGGATGGCTTGTCTTGTAACTCACACCTCCCTGAACGCTCGGGTCTCTGTGTTAATGCTTCCCTGACCAAGAGAACATGAATAATGGTTCATAGTCAAATGATGTGATGCCCCAGCTCCAAAGAGGCAGTTTTGTTCGCATAATGAGCTAACTGTAGCTAGCTGAAGTGTAGGAGCAGTAGTACCGTGATGGCTTTGCACAAGAGCAGCTCCATTTCTCTTCTACTTTGATGGTTCATTCCCATCATCCGTTTTAACCCTTTTGCTCTCCGGAACAATCACCAGTAAAGACTTCTCCTTCCCATACACCATGAGAAGAAAGGCCTTACCCAGAACCTCAAGACTATTCAACCACCAACCTGGACATTCCCTGTGCGACTGGATCTAGGTGATCCAGCTGTGGCAGGGGGATTGGACTGGCTGATCATCCGAGGTCCCTTCCAACCCCTGATGTGCTGTGAGTCTGTGAATTTTTGGAGTTACAGAACTCGTTGAAACCAAAGCAAATGCAGTTTATCCCACCACACAGCACAGTGCTGTGAAGTTGAGGACAACTCGGAAGCGTGTGGCACAGTTATTAATGTTCGGCGTTGCTAGGCAGCACCTTTCGGTGTGCACCCGGGTAGTCCCTTACTAGGGAGGCTTGCAGCTCATATGATTAATGCTGCTTAAGATTCATGTCGATGATTTTGTGGATGATCAGCACAAACCCTACAGAAGGATTATTTTACACCGGTTGTTGAGGTTACACGGACCTGCACAGCCTGTGTATTTGATTGCAGCTCCCTCAGCAGGACCTGCTAGTATTAATGACACTGGAATATTCTCGTTGCTCATTAATTCTGGACAGGGTGGGTGTCAGGAGGATGGAGCCAGGCTCTGCTCATGGGCATCCAATGATAGGACAAGGGGCAGAGCTTGAGCTGGAACAGAGGAGGCTCCACATCAATATGAGAAGGGTGACATCAATATGAGGGTGACAGAGCACTGGAAGGGGCTGCCCAGGGGGGTTGTGGAGTCTCCTTCTCTGGAGACATTTAAAACCCACCTGGCCATGTTCCTGTGTGACTTGGTTTAGGTGATCCTGCTCTGGCAGGGGGATTGGACTGGATGATCTTTGGAGGTTCCTTCCAATCCCTAATGATTCTGTGATCTTCAAATAAAAAAACTGGTTACTGGTTGAGGAAATCAAGAATCCAGTGGACTTGAAGTCTTCTACATCAGACTGAGAAACTTCCACCTGTAGCTCAATAGCCTCGTAGCACCCTGAACGTACAGAGCAGACCCTGTACCAGAGTGTTAAGCCAGAGACAGGGCAATGTAGGGAATCATTTTAACCAGCTCTAGTTCCAGCTCTCCTTTTTGCTTAACCACAGTAAAAATTCACCCTTGCTTGGGATGACTCCAGAACAACATGTCTTTCACTTGCTATCTTAATCAGAACAGGATTTATTTGTTTTCAGGATGCACTGGAGTATTTCAAAACAGCCAGTTGCCACCCTGCCAGTGCTGCTGCTGAATTCAGCACAATAGCAGCAAATACACTGGTTTCATGAATATTCCTTAATTCACACACGCCAGGCACTGACTACAACTACGAGAGACAGTCTTGGCTGCACAGGAGAGGGAAGGAGGCAGATGCCCTATTTATTCAGTCACTAAGTGTAAATCAGAACCGCCACGTACGGGGTGCAACGTTCTTGTGCTGGGTGGCTTTGGCTGACGCCAAACCGGCTCTGCTGCCGCAAAGCTGAAGGATGCTGA
>VXBP01000633.1:9958-47421 GCA_013400115.1 Rhinopomastus cyanomelas | reverse complement strand
GGAGGGTTAGACTGGACAGCAGGAAGAAATTCTTCTTGGAGAGAGGCATTGGATTGGGCTGCCCAGGGTGGGGGGTTGAATCCCCATCCCTGGATAAGTTTAAAAGTCGCTAAGATGTGGTGTTGGGGGATGTGGTTTAGGGGTGACCTTGTAGAGTGGGGTTGCTGGCTGGATTCAATGTCCCCAAATGTCTTTTCCAACCTGAACAATTCAATGATTCTATGAAAAGAACCATATGAGTTGAATTTATTTAAGGTAAGAATAGTCCAGAAAAGAGCATCTCAAGCTAACCCGACCACACACACTTATAGAATCATAGAATCATTAGGGATTGGAAGGGACCTCTAAAGATCATCTAGTCCTATTCTCCTGACACAACAGGATCACCTAGACCAAGTCACACAGGAACATGGCCAGATGGATTCTAAATGTCTCCAGAGAAGGAGAGTCCACAACCCTCCTGGGTAGCCCCCTTCCAGGGCCGTGTCACCCTCACTGTGAAGAAGTTCCTTCTCACACTGATGTGGAACCTCCTCTGCTCCAGCTTATACTCATTGCCCCTCGTCTTATCACTAGATAACATTGAGAAAGATGCTGAAAGGCTGAAGAGAAATAGATGGAAACAGCAAAAATTTCCACATTAGTCCAGCCAATTAAAGCAGAGATTCACCTTCAGCTTAACACAGATGTTCCCTAAGTTATGATGCAGAGGGGTACTGAGTCACAGACAATCTTTAATACCAGTTTGACTCTTTTCCTACAGCTCTCTCAGGCTTCCTGCAGTGATGAACGTGCAACATACATGCACCACAACAGGACTAATTTTATACATTTTTGAGCAAATTTCTTCGGTACCTTTTTGTATCTACTGCTGGGGTATTTTAATGGGGTTAGAAGTGTCGATCTGTGTTCATTAATGAGCAGTGTCTGCTTATGGAGGCCAGTCAATTAGAACTGGGATACGAGCAGGTCTAATCACAGCAACGATGTGACTGTGGAGAGAAAATCATGTCTCCTATTCAGCGGTGCTGCATGCTAATTGCCCAAGGAGTTCGGACTACACAGGACCAGTTTTAATACGTAACTCTGCAGCGCTGACAACAGCTGTGGGAGTGGTGGTCACCCCAAATAAACAGGAATAAATTGTGGCAGTTTTTTGCTTTTTGCTAGTCATTGGGTTTTTCTCAGAGAACTTACACCTATGGAAAGGGGACAGTGTCCTCTAACTTCAGTAACTGTGCAGACCTGACAGGAGGGTGTAGAGATGTGGGGGTTGGTGTCTTCTAACCAGCAATAGAACAAGAGGAAACAGCCTCAAGTGGAGCCAGGGAGGGTTAGATTGGACATTAGGAGTTAATTTCTTCTCTGACAGAATGGTCACGGGTTGGAACAGGCTGCCCAGGGTGGAGGGAAGTTGCTATCCCTGGAGGGGTTCAAACACCAAGTGGCTGTGGCCCTGGGGGGACAGGGTTTAATGGGTAGGGTGGGGTCAGGGTGCTGTTTGGACTAGATGAGCTTGGAGGTCTCTTCCAAACTTAATTGAAGTGGGGATGCAAGTCCATTCAGCATCATCTGTGGCCATTTAACATCCAGTTATGAATTGTAAATTTTTCCCACTTCAGTAGCAATTAGTTTTATCTGCTGGATAAGTGTTCATACTGATTGTAGAATAAATACACCAGTGAGACTGGCATAAATTATAGAATCATAGAATCATTAGGGATTGGAAGAGACCTGAAAAGATCATTCAGTCCAATCCTCCTGACACAACAGGATCACCTAGACCAAGTCACACAGGAACACATCCAGGCGAGTCTTAAACATCTCTAGTGAAGGATACTCCACAACCTCCCTTTGCAGCCCCTTCCAGGGCTCCGTCACCCTCATCGTGAAGAAGTTCCTTCTCAGGTTGATGTGGAACCTCCTATGTTCCGGCTGACACCTATTGCCCCTCGTCCTATCACTAGATGACAGTGAGAAGACCCTGGCTCCATCCTCCCGACACCCACCCCTCACATATTTATAGACATTAATGAGGTCACCCCTCAGTCTCCTCCAAGCTAAACACACCCAGCTCCCTCAGCCTTTCCTCGTAAGGGAGGTGCTCCACCTCCTTCATCATCTTCGTTGCCCTACGCTGGATTCTCTCCAGCAGCTCCAGATCCCTCTTGAACTGAGGAGCCCACAACTGGACACAATATTCCAGATGTGGTCTCACCAGGGCACAGTAGAGGGGGAGAAGAACCTCTCTTGATTTTATAATGACCCCCCTTCTAATCCACCCCAGGATGCTGTTGGCCCTTNTGCCCAGATGCAAGACTCTACACTTACCCTTGTTACAGCTCATTAGATTTTTCTCTGCCCAGCTCTCCAGCCTGTCCAGGTCCCTCTGAATGTCAGCACAGCCTGCAGGGGTGTCGGCAACACCACCCAGCTTTGTGTCATCAGCAAAGTTGCTGACAGTGCATGCCAATCCCTCATCCAAGTCATCAATGAATAGATTGAACAGGACTGGTCCCCAGCACCGATCCCTGGGTACTCCACTAGACACAGGTGTCCAACCAGACTCTGTCCCATTGACCACTACTCTCTGGCTTTTATTGCAAATTAATTTTGTGATACAAAGATCTATAATTTTTCCTTTAAGAACGTAAATAAACTACCAAAAAATGAATTAGCTGTTTCTATCAAGCAAGTGGTTACGAGCTTTAACCAGCTTTTTATTTCAGAGTCAACTGAATTTCTCCTTCCCTGCAGATGATAAATCCCTTAAGATGACACTTGGTGAAAATCTAACATCCCACCCTCACTCTTAGTGTTTCAGGTATTAAAGTCTTCTACAAACAACAGTGTTCCTTACTTTAACATTGAACTAAAAGGATACTGAAGACAGGATTTACTCCTCTTCATGTTGCTGAGACCCACAGGAAAAGTTATTGTCCAAGATCCACCCTTTCATCCATAGGATTCTATCACTGAAGGCCAAATATACCAGCACCCAGTGTTTCCTTTCACTTTCCTGTGCCTTAGTATAGCACAAAGCGTGGCAGAAAGCTCAAACCCCACATTTTGTAGCCATCTCACGTTGGTTGTGCTGACTGTAGAACCTCAGGGAAGAGCAAACAGGATTTCCATCACCTTCATTTTTGTCTGCTTCATTTCTGAAGCAAACAACAGCACAGCAGCCTGGTCTGCTCCTTTCTCTCTCCTGCCAGAGAAGATTCAGCTGACAAGGAGCTGAAGGAACTCTTGCACACATGTGAAACCTGCATCAGAAATGAATCTTGTAGCTGGCCTGGCCACTGCCATGTCACTTCACTCTGCTAATGTCCACTGAGAACAGGCTGATCTGACAGCAAGAGGGATCTCTCAAAAGGCTTTTTTAGGTCATTAGAAGTCTTTGCAACCACCTCACCAGCACTTCTTCCCATTTCATATTCTTAACAACATGTGGCAAAGGCAACGTGATGGTGTCTCAGGTTTGACGGGGCTCTAGGCAACTTGGTCTGGTGAGAGGTGTCGCTGCCCACAGCAGGGGGTTAGGGCTGGGTGAGCTCTGAGCTACCTCCCAACCCAAACCAGGCTGTGACTCCATGGTCCACTTCACCCAGGTTTCGTAAAAAACCATCTTAAGGTGTATGTGCTATATCCTCCATAATGGCATCAATGACAGCAAAACCCATGAGAACTTAATTATATCTGCAAAATTGCACTGTGGGAAATGAAAGGAAATAGTTAATAGCCATTGCAAGTGCAAGGACAGTCCTGATGGGACTAGAGCAAGTCCCAAAAGACAACCTCTGTCCTTCAGCTGCGAGAGAAAGCTGCCTCTGAAACACCCAGTAGTGACAACATCCCTTTCTAACACAGAAAAGCTGAGCAACCTGATAGCTACTTCACCACCTCACTTCCTGCTGCAGATAAGCTAGGTTCTCTCCCATTTCCTTCTTACAGTTACTGTGGAGAAGAGGAGACTCAGGGGGGACCTCATTGCCCTCTACAACTACCTGAAAGGAGCTTGTAAAGAGCTGGGTTTTGGCCTCTTCTCCCTAGGAACTAATGACTTAGGAATGGGCTGCCCAGGGTGGTGGTTGAGTCACCTGGAGGTGTTTAAATAACACATCTGGTGTTGGGGGATTTGGTTTAGGGGTGAACTTGTAGAGTAGGATTGATAGTTGGACTCAGTGACCCCAGGGGTCTTATCCAACCTGAATGATTCTATGAGTCTATGGCAAAACCAAGGGAAATGGCCTGAAGTTGAGGCAGGGGAGGTTTGCATTGCATATTAGGAAGAAATTCTTTACAGAAAGAGTGGTTGGGCACTGGAAGGGCCTTCCCAGGGAGGTGGTGGAGTCATTATCCCTGGAGGTATTCAAGAAACGTGTAGCCATGGTGCTTCACATACTGCTCTAGTGGCAGCATGGAGGGGGTTAGTTTGTGTTTATCAATCAATTGGGTATTCAGGCTTGTTGTTGTTTTGGGTCTGGTTGGACTCAGTGATCTAGGGTGTCCTTTCCAACCAGGATCATTCCGTGATTCTGTGACACCATCACCACTGTGTACGTGCAAGAGAACCAACACTTCATCACAGGCAAGGGACACTATAACGTCACTGTCACGCATGAACCATGCAATGTCAGAAGACAAAGTGAAGGTGAGTTGGATGTGGCGAATGGCCTGGATGCCACGCATGTCATTTTGTCAATAATTCAGAGCCTGAGAATGAGAAGTGTTTTCTACAGAGAGGTTCACAGGAATAAGAACAACAGTAGAGGAGTGCTGCTCATAGGTAGGTTCTCCTCCCCCTCTACTCTAACCTAGTGAGACCACATCTGGAATCTTGTGTCCAGTTCTGGGGCCCTCAGCTCAAGAAGGACACAGAGCTGCTGGAGAGAGTCCACTTCAGAACCACAAAGATGATGAAGGGAGCGGATTATCTCTGATGAGGAAAGGCCGAGGGAGCTGGGTCTCTTGAGCTTGGGAAAAAAAAGAGACTGAGGGGTAACCCCAGGGATATTGATAAATATGGAAAGGGTAGGCATCAGGAGAATGGAGCCAGGCTCTGCTCTGGGGCATCTAATGCCAGGGCAAGTGGCAACAAGTGTGAGCTGGAACAGAGGACGTTCCACATCAGTGTGAGAAGGAACTTCTTCACAGTGAGGGTGACAGAGTACCAGAAAGGGCTGCCCAGGGGTGTTGTGGACTCTTCTTCTCTGGAGACGTTTAGAATCCATCTGGCCATGTTCCTGTGTGATTTGATCTAGGTGGTCCTGCTGTGGCAGGGGGATTGGACTGGATGATCTTTCAAGGTCCCTTCCAATCCCTAATGTTCTGTGATTCTGTGAAGGTTTAATTTGAGGACATCCTCTATGCATGAGCTGGTGAGGATAGTCTAGCTCCAAATGAGAAAGGAAGCAAGTTTGTTCTATGACTAACAGTTAAACATCCAAGGGGGAAATTAAAGTGCTTTACCAAGGCCGTTTTGGGATAGCAAACACTTTGAAGACTACATAGTCCCTCATATTTCATGTTCAAAGTAGAAGACGTGGTCCCCTGTAGTTGCTCCGTTATGAATTGTGCTTTGAAGGCGGGGGGGACTTTTTTTTTGATAATGCACATCTTAAACTTTTCATTAAACTACCAAATTTAAATTCTACCTTTTTGTGCACTCTGACATTTTTGTCTGGCATTTTCATTAATTTTTGCGACATACATAAACGCAGCCGAAATGTTAACTGATCAATACTTTGTCTCTCTCCTGTAGCACTAGAGCGAAGCTCCCCGAGGACCACGGCAGCGGTACAGGAATTAAATGTGTAAAATATCAAATGTTAATGTTAAACACAGCAGCACTTACTGTACAATGACTGAAAAGGCTAAAAGAATTCCAAACGGACAGATGGTAGCACAAATTATCTACAATCACATTTAAAGATTAAAGTTTGTCCCGTAAAATAATTCATTGACTCATGTTGAAGTGTGTCCTTTTACTGATAGCTCTGTTGTCCAATTATTTTTGTGCTCATTACAGTGAGAAATGACAGTATTGGAAAAAAAAGAGTGTACAGTGCCTTTCCCCCCTGCAACGTTGCACCCACTGACATCTGCAAGAACACAAATGTCTGGTCAAGGAGCTGAAGGAAATTAGGACCAATTTAGTAGACATTTCAGTGTCCATGGTAGATTGAAGTCAAACCATCCGCTTTTGCATACTTCTGCCTCAAACATATCACGTTAATTACCATATTTCTCAATTCAGTAAAATTAACCACTAAATTTTCCAGAGGTCTGTTTAAAATGCAGAGAACCATGAGAATCCACAGCAAAAATCGACTTCGCATATTCTATTATTTTCTGTCAAATTCAGATCCTAAAGAAGCATAAACACAAGCATGTAGCATATTTGGATCATCCTTTAGACATATCGGGGCTGTTCGTGACACAGTAAAGCTGTCTGGGAAGCGGAACGTTAACTTCATGTTGTTGCCAAACATCGAATCACAGAATCACAGAACATTAGGGATTGGAAGCGAACCTCGAAAGATCATCTTGTCAACCCCTAGACCAGCAGGATCCCCTAGACCAAGTCACACAGGAACATGGACAGATGGATTCTAGACTTCTCCAGAGAGTCCACCACCCCCTGGGCAGCCCCTTCCAGTGCTCCGTCACCCTCACTGGGAAGAAGTTCCTTCTCACATTGATGTGGAACCTCCTGTGTTCCAGCTCACACCCATTGCACCTTGTCCTATCATTAGACGACACTGAGCAGAGCCTGGCTCCATCCCTCTGACACCTACTCTTCACATATTGATCAACATTAATGAGGTCACCCCTCAGTCTCTGTTTCTCCAAGCTCAAGAGACCCAGCTTCCTCAGCCTTTCGTCATCAGGGAGATGCTCCCCTCCAGTCACCATCTCTGTGGCTCTGTGCTGGACTCTCTCCAGTAGCTCTGTGTGCTTCTGGAACTCAGAGGCTCAGAACTGGACACAATATTCCAGATGCCATCTCACCAGGGTAGAGTAAAGGGGGAGGAGGAGAACCTCTCTCCATCTGCTAACCATCTCCCTTCTGATCTACCCCAGGATGCCTTCTTGGCCACACGGGCCCACTGCTGTCTCATGGTCATCCTGCTGGCCAACAGGACTCCTTGGTCCCTTTCTCCTATTCTGCTCTCCAACATCTCCTTTATTTAAGAGGAAATAAATGTGGAAAAAAGAGAAGAGAACATAAAATCTTCTGACAGTTCAAATCCCAAAGTCATATTCTTGCCAGATCAACCTAAGTTTCACAAGTATCTTTGGATATCTGAAAAGCAGCAGCTAGTGATGTATCCCCATTTCATTAAAGTGAAAAAATAACAAGTGTGGCTGGAAGCAATTATTCTCCTGCTGTGAATTACTGGGGCCACGGGAGAAAATCCCACAGAGTCAAAACCTTAAGTCACGGAGACAAAACACCCAGTGAAGGCAATGGGAGATCACAGAGTTCAACAGGAACAAATGAAATACTGCTCAGGTCACTGAACTGGTGCATTGAGATGGAATTGAGAAAGAAGCACCCTAAACCATTAATAAAGCATTTCCTTCCCTAAAATGTCACAACTATAACGGACATTTGCAAGAGTGAGACAGCTAAGTTCTGGAACGTAAAGAATCCACAAGTACCTTCAGTGGACACTTTCAGTGCTGAAAACTAAGAGAGTGACTCTCCAAGAAGAACAACTTCAAAAAGAGCTGCAGCGAGCACTTTCACAGCATGAAACTGTTGAGTCACCCTATTAATCGAGGCTTTCTGAGGCTTTAGGTGCGTTAGTCCTCCCTTCCAGATTTCTCCTTAATTACAGCAAACTTAGTACAGTTCTGAAAGCTGAGCTACTCCACCAGAATTTCTTCACCTGTGGTGTTCTGCAACGGGGGCCCCACCAACAAAGCAAAGACACAGAGTGATGTATGAGACATGAGTAGCCCCAAAGCCAAGAGTCTGGGGTGGACTGAGATATGAAAATCAATCCCCACACACGTAACTTGTGTGATGCACATCTGCATCAGGACATTATCCACCAAGGTCCATCTTCAAATGCAGCAGGAAGGATGAAACAGCTAGTTTAAAAGTTTAGTTCTTGTAGATTATTTATGAATCTGCCTACATAGCTGGAAACCTCCAGAACAGTCTATTTCTCATTTCCTTTCTGGCACTGACATTTCGCTGTGACATTCTCCAACCTCTGGGAGACAACTTTGAGAGGAGATACTATTTGTACAATGGTGAAGAGATGGAAACAATGCTTACGTGAGTTCAGCTTTCTTACGGAACCTATTAAATTCCAGCATAGCCTTTGTGCAAGCATAATTCAGCACTACACGTGCAAGAGAACCGCTCACAGGGCTTTCCAAGAGCTTGTGATAGCTATGAGACTCCAGAAACCATATCTGATCCAAAGCTTATCACAGAATGCCAGGGTTTGGAAGACACTTCAAAAGATCATCCTGTCCAATCCTCCCGACACAGCAGTCACACAGGAACATGGACAGATGGGTTTGAAATGTCTCCAGAGAAGGAGACTCCACAATCCTACTGGGCAGCCCTTCCAGGGCTCTTTCACCCTCACTGTGAAGAAGTTCCTTCTCACACTGATGTGGAACCTCCTCTGCTCCAACTGACACACATTGCCCCTTGTCCTATCACTAAATGACACTGAGCAGAGCCTACCTCCATCCTCCTGACACCCACCCTTCCCATATTTATCAACGTTAATGAAGTTACCCTTCCATTTCCTTTTTTCCAAGCTCAAGAGACCCAGCGCTCTCAGCCCTTCCTCATCAGGGAGACGCTCCACTCCCTTCATCATCTTTGTGGCTCAGCACTGGACTCTCTCAAGCAGTTCCATGTCCCTCTTGAGCTGAGGGGCCCAGAACTGTACATTATATTCCACATAGTTATGACGGAATCCTACACAATCTTAGAACAACTGTGGTTGGAAAAGATCTTTAAGGTCATCAAGTCCAACCTTCAACCCAGCACCGCCAAGTCACCCCTAATCCTTGTCCCTCAGCACCAGGTCCTCATGTTCTTTCAGTCTCTCCAGACAGAGGGATTCCAGCACTGCCCTGGGCAGCCTGAGTCAAGGTTTAATAATACTCTGGATGAAAAAATTCTTCCCCGCATCCAGCCTGACCCTCCCCTGCTGCAGCTGCAGTCATTTCCTCCAGTCCTGTCACTGGTCACCAGCCAGAAGAGGAGTAGATTAGACTTGGCTAACAAAACCTAATCGATACTTTGTCCGATAGAAGGATGATTCGATTCTTGGACAGAATAACATCAGGTTAAAAAGCACAGGGAGCACTTTGGGTGCAGAAGTGGAGGTCATCTGTAAAGTCACAGAGGTAATACGTCCATAACCACCGTAACCCCCACACAGCAAACCAAATACTAACGGGAAATGGAGACAAGAGGGGTTTTGAGATACAGGTATAAAATGAATAAATAAATAAATAAGAAAAGAACAATTGAATACATAAGTAAATATATATAACATATCTTAATATAGAAGATATACATTATATGTATATAAAGATCAGACACAGGTTTCTACTCCAACACACTACAGTGTCAATAATGACACATCCTCCCTTCAGAACTCCAGGCTCAAGTTCTGGTTTCTAAACATTTCTAAGCACTTACGATGTCACTGATCAGAGCAACGCAGCTTCTTCCATGGTCACAACAGCGCACCACGAGAAACAAGTAATTCCATTTACCCAAATTGCAAACGGGCACTGGAACATGTCCCCAGGAAGGTGGTGGAGTCACAATCCCTGGAGGTGATTGAAAACCAAGCAGCTAGAGAATTTGAGGAGATGATCTAGGGGTTAGGGAGATCTGGATGAGGGCTGCACTTGAAGATCCTTTCCAGCCAGGATGATTCTATAATTCTGTGATAAAGAGTAGGATATCTTTCCATTTCCTTTCTTCTACTGATGATTATATCATAGAATCATTAGGGATTGGAAGGGACCATCTAGTCCAATCCCCCTGACACAGCAGGATCACCTAGACCAAGTCACACAGGAACACATCCAGGCGGGTCTTAAACATCTCCAGTGAAGGAGACTCCACAACCTCCCTGGGCAGCCTGTTCCAGTGCTCTGTCACCTTCACTGGGAAGAAGTTCCTTCTCATATTTATCTGGAACCTCCTATGCTCCAGCTGACACCCATTGCCCTTCATCCTATCACTAGATGACATTGTGCAGAGCCTGGCTCCATCCTCCTGACACCCACCCTTCACATATTTATAGACATTAATGAGGTCACCCTTCAGCCTCATCTTCAAGCTCAAGAGACCCAGCTTCCTCAGCCTCTCCTCATAAGTGAGCTGCTCCACTTCCTTCATCATCCTCGTTGCCCTACACTGGACTTTCTCCAGAACATGGGTGGGTGTTTCACATCCTCATGAAAACTAGACTTGGACAGATGAGTATTTACTAAACACTGAAGCAACAGCAATGTGAATGTTTGGGTTTTGAGGAGAAATACTTATTTCCCATGAAATTTTACATTTTCAATGAAATTTCCCACAGTAATTTTAAACTGAAATAATAACAGATTGTCTGTATAAATAAACCAGTAGCAGATATGTTTAGATGCCTACACACAGAGTAGTTACTACAGAGGTCAGTAATAAATCACAGATCACTAGGGATTCCAAGGGACCTCAAAAGATCATCCCCAGTCCAATCCACAGCAGGGTAACCTAGATCCAGTTGCACAGGAACATAACGAGAGTGAGAACAACACATGCTTCTCCTGTACTAAGGATGAACAACACATTCACAGGCCGACAGCTTGCTGCCATGCTTTGACATGCTACAAGGGATTTAATGAGTCACTTAGTACAAACTGAGCCCTGCAAAACTGCATGATGTAGAGACCAACCAACACACCTCATTTCACTGCTCCAGAGCCTGATTTGATGTCCTCAGATCTGAGGTGCCTGAGTTTTAGGCACCCATTGGCAGCAGACACCCCTATAACTGTTATAACAACAGTCTTAAAATATTCCTGGTTCATGATGATGGTGGACAAGCTCATAACTTCAGTGTTTCAGACAACTTAATGAATTTAGATGTTCTAGACAGAGTGTCCATGCCCACACTCCTGGTGGGACTACCTCTGGCAACACAAAATAAAAACCCCAAGAAAGGACTCTGGTCTTGTTTGGGGTTTGTGGAATATTGAAAATTAAAAGATACCCACCTGGGACACTCTGTGTAATCTACAGTTACACCAGGAGTTTTCAATTTAACAGGAAAAGAAGGTTAATATCAACGAAAGTGGTGTTTATGGACAAATGTCAGCTTCATGTAAATAAATCAGAACCAATCCACTGAAAACTGAATTATAAATCCAGTGAAAACTGGGCTACAAACAGAGCTGGGTGAGTAAAAGTACTAGTTTGTCTACATTAATGATTTTAAAGTTGGTTTTGTTTTGTTTAGTTTTTTGTTTCCCTCTAACTAGTTTAGCGAAGAACTAACTAAATCTTAGTAAGGAAACAAATGTTTAGGTGCACACATTAATGTGTAGAGGACAAAACCACCACTGGTTTTTATCTATGGTATGAAAAAACTAAAAAAATAGCTAAACAAGTTGTAGTTTAAACATGGAAGAGGGTGAAACACAATTTAACAGAAGCCATCTGTGGTGCTCAAGATATACCCCGGGTATTTTGTTACCCGAGTTATCTATGCAAGTACAAATTTAAACAGAAACAACTTCCTGTCTCGTTTGTGTGACATTGTAAACTCTTTAAGTTTCAGCCACTGGAGTATCTTCACAATGTAGTTACAAATGAATGTATAGATAGGTAGACAGTAGATAGATAGTAAGTAGATAGATGGATAGTAGACAGATAGTAGATAGCTACTAAGTAGATAGTAGACAGTAGGTAGATAAATAGATAGATAGATAGTAGATAGGTAGTAAGTAGATAAGTAGTAGATAGAAAAGTAAATAGATAGACAGATAATGGATAGATGATAGTAAGTAGATAGATGGATAGTAGACAGATAGTAAGTAGCTAGTAAGTAGATAGAGAGTAGATAGACAGATAGTAGGTAGATAAATAGATAGCACACAGGTAGATAGATAGTGCATAGACAGATATATAGGTAGATAGACCGATATATAGGTGGATAAATAGATAGTAGATAGATAGATAGATATAGACAGAAGATAGATAAACAGTAGATAGATAGTCAGTAGTCAGAACTCCCCACATCAATACTTGAATGAGATGTACTCAGGAGATGAACAACAACATAAAGGAGATCATACCAAAAAAGCAGCGAGACTTCTTGGGGGAGAATCCCAGTCAAAGCAACTGCTGATATAGTAGGCGGCATTGATGAGCACCATGACGCAACGCTTCATCCGGATAAAGTTTCTCAACAGTAGCTGTTGAAAAGATAAAACAACAAAAGTATTTCAAACTCACCAAAACTTCAGAAGAGGCTCTGCCTACAGTATTTCTGTGCAGTTCAAGAAAAGCATCTTGCTGGCAAATTGAGCAAAGAAGTTTAATATTGGAGGGACTCGGAAGATGGGTGATTTGTTAGCTGTGTCCACTAGTATTTGATGAATTTAATTCACAACATAAATTGTTCTGTTTTCAAAAAGCCACTGGAGAAATTTTTTTAGCTGTGTTGCTATCAAGGTTTCATTATTAAGTCAGCAAAACTTCCCCCAGTCTCAAGAAATCAAAAACTTTGGCCTTTCTTCATAAAAAGATGCTGCAGGACACTAACCTGAAACCACTGTGAAATCGCTGCTCTAATCTAACTAATCACTCAGATCTCTATATCTACTCTTTATCCCACTAGTGACAGATCTGTCTGCTCTGGTGCACTTTGACTCCTTTGTTTTTTTAAATATTTATCAAAGCATCTCCATACCTTGAGACTATATAGGAATGAGGCACAACAGTGATGGGGTTTCATTCATTAAAATCCCCTAAAGTGTCAACATTCTTCCCCAAAAATGTTAACAATAATCCTGTGAATTATTTTAGCTGACATTGAGTTGACTAAAAAAAGTTAACACAACTCAGTGAATTACACTGAGTTGCTCAGAAGATGCCATGTAGGTAAAACATTCATAAAAAGGGTTAAAATGCAGCCACATCAGCAATCACAGAATCACAGAACTTTAGGGATTGGAAGGGACCTTGGAAGATCATCCAGTCCAATCCCCCTGACACAGCAGGATCCCCTAGATCCAGTCACACAGGAACATGGCCAGGAGGGTTTGAAATGTCTCCAGAGAAGGAGACTAAATTTTCTTCTCCCACTTTCAGCGGTGCTGTGGTGGAGTGTCACAGGCAGGTTGATTACAAAAATCTCAAAACAGACAAAAAAGGGTATTTTAAGTTTATTCCTCCTGCTACCTTCCAAAAAGCCCGGAGATATTTTCTGTCACGAAAGTGCAGAGAAAATGAAACTCTATCAAAAAGAATTTCCAATTCTTTGCAGGAACAGAGACAAACACTTTGCTTCTTGGAATTTTTTTTTATTGAATGCTTCATACAACTGATATAAAATTATTTCAGCTGGTAATTTAAACCAGGAGCTTTCTGCAAAATAAAAAAATTTTTTGGGGAGAAAGAAGAAATAAGTTGTTCCCACAGTTCAGCCAAAAGGCCGTGCAAACTACATCACTTGTGAAACATGAAAAATGGACTGAAAAGTAGTTCAAGTGAAGAGAAAAACAAAAGATGTGTGTTACAATGTTTTCTTATGGAAATATTAACATTGCAAGTAGTGAAAATATCCACAAAAAAAAAAAAGGAAAAAAATTGAAAAAATAGGAAAAGAAAAAAAGATTGACAAAAACAGGGAAAAAGATAAAAGGGAAAATAAATAAAAACAGGAAAAGAAAAAAGAGGAAAGACGATAAAGAAAGAAGACAAAAAAGAAAAATAAAGAAAAAACAGAAAAAGGAAAAAGGTAAAATAAAGGAAGAAGAGAAGAAAAAAGGAAAATAAAAACAGAAAAAAGGTACAATAGATGAAGAAGAAGAAAAAAGGAAAAGACAGAGAAAACAGGAAAAGAGGTAAAATATAGGAAGAAGAGAGGAAAGAAGGAAAATGACAAAAAAAAAGAAAAAAGCTAAAGAGAAAAAGGAAAAAGAGAAGGGAAAAAGGATTACAAGTAAAAAGCAGGAAAACGAGCACAGGAAATAAAGGAAAAGAGAAGGAAAAAAGGTAAAAAATAAAAACTGGGGAAAAAAGATAGAAGGAAATAAAGAAAAAACAAGGAAAAAAGGGAAATAAAGTAAAAACAGAAAAAGAAGAGAGCTAGAATAAAGGAAGAAAAGATGAAAGGAACAAAAAGATAAAAGAGTCCAAGGACCCCAGATATTTTCTACCCACAGGACCTCAAAGGCAATGCAGAGCTGCAGTCTGCCTTCACCTTTGATCCGAGACTAACTCAAGTGACTTATTTAAAATCAGGCTGGAAGAATGCTGAAAGGCTCCCCACCCCAAACAAATGGAGATCCTCGGGGTCAAGGTTAACAGCAAAGAATTTATGCAAGACTTGGTTTACATGCACCTGCGGTATAATCTGATCTGTGTGGAACCTGGTGGTTTCAGTGGTGTCCTTATCCACCTATTTCATGGAAATTAAGCTGCAATTTATAGAGGAGACACAATGAACCCATGTATTTTGTTTCTGTCCTCTCCGACCCATCACATCCTTTTGTGAACAGGTAATGAAAATGTTATTCCTTCCCCTCTGCAGCACGACACCAGATATTTGGATGCGAACACTCGATATTAAGGGCTTTCGGAAAGGATTAGTGTTTCCTTACTCTTTACCTGCTTGGACAGTCTGTTTTCCTCTTCAATGTACTTCTGTTCTTTGGGCATTAGGGTTCGTATGCTGGCTTTCACCTAGGCATTGAAACGTGCATCAGTATCGCGGCTGTGCTCGCTCCTCACCGCCGGCACCCGCTTTAATTTGCCCCAGAACTGCACATTCCTCCAGAGTTCATGGCTGCCAACCCCACAACATGTTGTCCTCGCAGAATCACAGAACACGGGGGACTGGAAGGCACCTCAAGAGATTGTTCAGTCCAATCCCCTCGCCGCAACAGCAGCAGCAGCACTGGCACTGCCAACAAAAAGAGTGGGTGTGCCAGGCAGTGCCAGGCAGTGCCAGCTCGGAGGTGCACGTCAAGGTCTTAGGGAAAGCGGGAGACGGCAGAAATTCTCCGTGGATAGACAACAAAAAGCTCTCATGAAACCGAACTCTTTAGCAGCGCGGAAAAGCCGAAGTTAAGACTTACAGCATTAAAAATCACGTCTATTTCAAGATAGATGACCCCCTTTGTTGGCCCTGTCAGCTGCTTGTTTTTCAAGACGTAGGCTTTCTGTTCACCATTTTGAATCTGCAGGAAAAGGACATGACAGCCGTCTGTCTCACGGTCTCCGCTGAATACCCCCCCCAGTGACCCCTGACCCCCAGCTGCTAAAGCTGACAGAGAACCCAAAACAACTGTGGCAAGTCTGACAAGTACCTGTTCATTACCAGGGCCGAGTCTGTCAGGGAAAATTAACTATCATGGGATTTAACACGGTCGTGAATCACGTATGTTAAAATTTTAGTGTTCTTATTACGGACCTGGGCGGGGAAGTGACAGACTTGGGGCTGCAAGTATTTTTTTTTCTTATTTATTTTTTTCCTTTTAATTTCTTTGTTGTTTTGGGGTTTTTTAAAATTTTTATTTATGTCTTATTTTTGTGCCCCCGCAACCCTTCCTCTGGGTCAGGTAAAAGGAACTTACGGACAGCAATGGTATGGCGACTTTTCCTAGGAAGTCGGCGCTGCGATCGCGGTCCTCGTCATAGACCGTCACCTCCAGCACCGAGTGGATGTCTTTAATGTTGCTACAGGGGGAGAAGCACACCAGGAGAGAGGAGAGGTCACCCACACCAGCAAGCACCAACAATAGCAAAACCCAGACTCATGGTCATTTCTCCACGAGGGGTGCATAAGCATCCCCCTGCGTAATCCAAATGCCTTCTGAGGGGCACAGCCTCCACTGGCGAGGCTCTTCCCAGTAGTTTCCTGATGGATGTTGCTTTACATCTGCTACTTGAGGTTTGCCAGCATGGAGCAGCACTGGGGCACTCACAGTGCCAGGACTGGAGCCCATGAAGACTCCCCCCATTGCTGCCTGTCCTTGCAGAATTCTTGTGGTAAATACTGCGGAACATTTGTGAGCGAAAACAGCAAAAAGGCTCAGAAAACCAGAGAAAAAGAAGTGTTCTACAAACATCCTGAGCTGCTCAGTCCGAGAACAAGCCCCTCAGTGCGGAAGTTCGTTGCTTAATGACAAACACACCACAATGAACTGGGAGCGGGCAGAGCAGTGCGTTTCCCTCCGCCACTGCGCACAGCGAATGGCATCGCACTGTGCAAACCCTCAAGCGAGAAACTCACTGCCCTTGTTCAGAGCGAAGAAAGCCCCACGCAGAATTGCTGGGGATAACTCAGACAGCTGATCTGGGAAGTGCGGGCTCAAGCAGAGCAGTTTAACTTCAGTAAAATACCGAGACCAGGCTGCTGGCCCCAAATTAATTTACAGACCCAAAGGCAAATAAATTAGTTAATGGAAAAAAAGAGAAGGGAGTTTTTCTGCTCTTTTTGTGTTTTTCTATGTGATCCTGACAAGGATCTTTTGTCCTCTAGAAAACCCAGGAAATATCTTGTGTGCTATCAAGCAGTAGAGATCAGTTGGCTGTTGGTCAGCTGATTTATTTATTTAAAAATAAATTAATTAACAATTTTGCATGGGTTTGCAGTCACATAAGCGAGAACTACACCAACAACACAACGAAGAGAACAACTGCGGTGGGGTTCTGCCTCTTCTGTTCAGAGTTCAGTGCAGAGGGCTCAGTGCAGGCCAGTAAACCTGGAGATGCCAAACACACGAGTGACAAGTTCATATTGAAGGGATAATTAGGAAAGAAAATTAAAACCAAAGAAAAGCGAGTATTTTCATTTATTATAAAGTAATAAAGCTGCACCTTGTGCTGGTTTTGCAGTGGGTTGTCAGCTGATTTCAGCACCAAAGAAACCCTTCAGCTGATGATTTTTCTCCTCTACATTGAGGTTGAGAGGAGCAGGGATGGGAAACTCAACAAAGAAACAACAGGGACCTTATTTTTGTAGAACACTTTTCCTTCTCTTGTTTTCAGAGCCTTTTCACTGTTTCCAAAATAGCAGAAGGATTAAAAAACCCAGCTGCATCACTTCCCAATAAAGTAAAATCATAATCGGCGTTTAACCCAGCAGCAGCATTGTGCCAGCTGGAGAAGGAGAAGAACAAGAAGAAAGTATAGAGTCTCACTGGAGACGTTTAAGACCCTCCTGGATGTGTTCCTGTGTGACATGGTCTGGGTGATCCTGCTGTGTCAGGGGGATTGGACTGGATGATGTTTCGAGGTCCCTTCCAATCCCTAATGACTCTATGATTCTATAAAGTATCTGAGAGTAATCCCTAGAAATCTCAATGCAGTTAAAACTCCTCTCCTTCCCTGGAGAAGGGAAAGAACAAGAGGAAAGTATCTGAGAGTAATGTCTAGAAATATGAACACATTTAAAAATCCTTTACACAGCTATCTTCTGTTTATTACAGTTAAGAGCCATATTTTGATAATAATCTCAATACCCACCCCAAAAGCGTGGGGGGCTCGGCATCCCTCACATCTGCCTTCCAAGGAACAGGTCTTGCATTTCTTTAACCTTTAAGATGGTATTTCTGTGCCTTTTTGTCATGTTTTTAACCCTACAAATAGCGTTCAGGTGTTTGATTTAGAATCACAGAATCCCAGAGTATTAGGGATTGGAAGGGACCTTGACAGATCATGCCGTCCAACCACTCTGCACAACAGGATCCCCTAGATCCAGTTGCACAGGAGCAACACCAGGGTATCACATCAACACACCATCCTCATCATTCTTCAGGATCAGAACCAGGTACCTGCAATTCCCACCTACAGCCCGTCCAAAACCTCTCCCCTCAGAGAAACCCCTAAAACAATTAAAATTCCCCAAACATCCACGGAACACCTACAAGGTGAAGATTTTGTTCCATTCCGGGTTGAGGTTCTTGTAGACTGTGTGTGTCAGCAGCCGGTCGTTATTCAGCTCGACTACACAAAACGGGTCACTTTTACCTGCAACAGAGAATTTACCACGTTCCATCAACTCAGAAAACTTAGTGTTTAAAATCAAAATCTGTTTTGGGGTTTGGTATGGGGAGGGGTTGACTTGTTGGGGTTTTTGTGCATCTTCCCTGAGCTTTGTTGTTTTTCTCCCAGAAAATACTGCGGAGAAGCCCTGTGGTCTGGATTATATTCAGGATGATCTAACAGGCTGCTCATCTCTGTAATCCTGAAAGAACATCTTCTCCTTTTTTGTTTTTAGAAAAAGAAAGGGAAATTAAAAAAACCCTCACGCAGACTTCTGTGATGAAAAAGCAGCGTGTTCCTAGAAGATGCCAAGCACCCTTCGGCGACAGCTAGGAGGACTTTCCCTTAATGGTGCTGGTCCTGCCCTGGCCGCAATGATAACATCATTGGAGTGTTTTGATGCGTAGGAAACGTTGGTCACACAGTGCCCACGACGCTTATCCAGACATTACTGTGCCCCACACGTCTCATGCCGCACAAATCCTCTCCTCCTCACTCATCCCCACCCCAAATTACAGACGGTCTGGGATAAAAGCCAAACGTCAGAGCAAACGGGGAAGTGCTGTTAAACAATGAGACAGTATCAGCTGGAAGGACGGGCTGCAGTGTTGGCGCAGCAGAAGCTCGGCCGCGGCTCGGGCTGTTGTACTCACTAAAGCACAATGGGAGAGCTTTGCGTGGATTTACGAGAAGATCCCTCCGCGTGACAGCCACCACAAGAGGAAGTGTGTAGATGCTGCTTTGAAAATGCAGTGTGTTGGTGACGGAAGCGGTAACCTGGGCTGGAAATGGCAGTTGGGTTTTGTGGCTGTTTTAAGCAAAGAACAGTGAAAGGATGTTGGGTGTGAGTGCAGGGAGGGGAGTGAGATACCCTAGATACATGAGTCACCTATAGCCAAGGACTGGAATATCATGACTAGTTATGGGCCCTTCAATTCCAGGACACAGAGATGCTGGAGAGAGTCCAGCGCACAGCCACAGAGGTGATGCGGTGAAGCATCTCCCTGATGAGGAAAAGCTGAGGGAACAAGTGGACATGGTGCTTAGGGATATGGTCTAGCAGTTAGATACTAGGACAAAGATTGGACTCTATGACCCTGGAGGTCCTTTCCAGCCATGATGATTCTGTGATTGTGTGATTCTGTGAGTCTCTTGAGCTTGGAAGAAAGGAGACTGAGGGGTGACCTCATGAATGCTGATCAATATGGAAAGGGCTGGTGTTAGGAGGACGGAGCCAGACTCTGCTCAGGGGCACCCAATGGTAGTACAAGGGGCAATGGGAGTCAGCTGGAGCAGAAGAGGTTCCACATCAATGTGAGAAGGAACTTCTTCCCAGTGAGGGTGACACAGCCTTGGAAGGGGCTGCCCAGGTGGGCTGTGGAAGGTCTCCTCTGGAGATGTTTAAAACCTGCCTGGATATGTTCCTGTGCAACTGGATCTAGGGGATCCTGCTGTGGATTGGACTGGATGATCTTTCAAGGTCCCTTCCAACACCTGATGCTCTGTGATTCTGTGTGTGAGTGTAGGGAGGGGAGTGAGATAAACCGGAACTTGAAATAACCACCTACAGCCAAGGGCTGCAGGTGAGCAGTCCATCGAAAACAAGCAAAAAGCATGAAAAATCATCCCACTTGGAAGCTTAGGGGGAAGACATGAAACTTATACCGAGCTTTTTCAAGGACGTCCATGAGAAGAGCAAGGTTTGCATTTGGAAAGGTGAAGAATCAGAGAGAATCACAGAGCATTAGGGATTGGAAGGGGCCTCAAAAGATCATCCAGTCCAATCCCTCTGCCACAGCAGGATCCCTTAGATCCAGTCGCGCAGGAAAGAGGAAGGAGAGTAGATACCAGAATCTTGTGCTTAACAACAGTTTGCTTGTGTAAACAGGGTCTTTCTAAACAGGGAGGAAGGAAAAAGAGACTGCGGCTGCCTCCTCCCTGGTGGTGTTCAAGGACAGGTTGGGTGAGTCTCTTAGCAACCAAGTCTAGTTGAGAGACATCGCTGCCCATGGCACAGGGATTGGAGCAGATGAGCTCTGAGCTCCCTTCTAACCTCAGCCAGCATGTGATTCTATTCTATGAACATAAGGGAAAATTGATATCTCCAAGGTTTCTGAAGAAACCCTAAAAACTCCTTGAAGGGTAAGAAGGTATCATGAGAAAGGTCTGAGGAACAGCTACAATGGAAGAAGTAGTAACAAAAACATGAAGGACACGGTGAGAAGACAGTTGCCATAAACAGGCAATAAACAGAATAAATCACAGTATGGAGTAAATTATTTGATTTACAGTTCAAATTGTGATACTAATGACAACTACTACAAATGCTGGACAAAACAGAGAGATGCTGTAGAGTTTGAAGAGGAGAAGGTAGGGCAGAGACCCTCAAAACCTTCTTGCTGTACACAACTGTCTGAAAGAGGGTGCAGAGAGGTGGGGGTTGGACTTTTCTCAGAAGGAACAAGGGATAGGACTAAAGGAAACAGCCTCAAGCTGCACCAGGGAAAGTTGAAGTTGGCCCTGAGGAGAAACTTCTTCCTGGAAAGGGGCCTCAGCCCTTGGAACAGACTGCCCAGGAAGGGGCCTGAATCACCATCACTGGCCATGTTTCCCAGTCGTGGAGATCCAGAGACCTGGGACAGGTGGTGTGGGGACAACTGGTATAACAGTTGGACTTTGTGACTTTGAAGGTCTTTCCCAACCTAATCAGTTGTATGAATCTGTGATCTTATCCCTCCTTGCTGTTTTGATTTCACAGGTGTCAGGAGAATGGAGTTAGGCTGTGCTCAGAGGCACCCACAGATAGGACAAGGGGATTGGACTGGATGATCTTTTGAGGCCCCTTCCAATCCCTAATGGTTCTATCATTCTATAATTCTGTGATAAGGGGCATTGGGTGTGAGCTGGAACAGAGGAGGTTCCACATCAATATGAGAAGGACCTTCTTCACAGTGAGGGTGACAGAGCATGGGAATAGGCTGCCCAGGGAGGTTGTGGAGTCTCCTTCTCTGGAGAAGTTTAAAACCTGCCTGGATGTGTTCCTGTGTGACTGGATCTAGGTGATCCTGCTGTGCAAGAGGAGTTGGACTAGATGATCTTCCAAGATCATTTCCAATCCCTAATGTTCTGTGATTTTTTTGTTCTATGTAAAGCTACAGACACACTTGCAGTGTAAACTGCTGCACTCAGAACCCACAGGAGATGTGTGCAGTGGACACTACAGAGTGCCTCAATCTTGTCTCTGAACTTCCTTCGGACAGCAAAGTGCCTGAGAGCTATTGAGTGGTGGCACTGGCCTTCCCTAATCAAACCTAGCCTGCAAGCAATTGCATTTCACGATGTCTCCAATAACCCTGCAGAGCTTTGTCACACGTTACAGGAAGCCATCAACCGAGCAGCTCAATGGGTCTGCTTAATGATATTAGGGACGCAACATGATTTGTTTCATACCTTATACAAATGACAAGGAAATCAATACTTAGACAAAGCTGCCCAGAGGTCGCATCTCCCAAACTGCAGTATTGATCCAGACTACATCACAGGTTAATGTGCCTATTATTAACTTTAATGATAAAGAGTAATTGTTCTAAACACATTGTGAGTTACCGCTAGAACTGATGCTTACCTCCTCTAGAAAACAATGCACGGCTAAATCTGGAGAAATCACGGAACCATAGAATCATTCAGGTCGGAATAGACCGCTGGGGTCATTGAGTCCAACCAGCAGCACTACTCTACAAGTTCACTCCTAAACCAGATCCCCCAACACCACATCTAAGTGACTCTTAAACTCATCCAGGGATGGGGACTCAACCACCACCCTGGGCAGCCCAGTCCACTGCCTGACCACTCTCTCCAAAAAGAATTTCTTCCTGATGGCTAGTCTAACCCTCCCCTGCTGGAGCTTGAAGCCCTTCCCTCTGCTTCTGTCCCTAATGACCTGTGAGAAGAGACCAGCACCAACATCTCTACAGTGTCCTTTCACATAGTTCTAGACAGCAATGAGGTCTCCACTCAGTCTCCTCTTCCTCAAATTAAACAGCCTCAACCCTCTCCATCTCTCCTCAACAGATCTATTCTTCAGGCCCTTCCCCAGCTTCTCTGCCCTCCTCTGCACTTGCTCCAGCCCCTCGATGTCTCTCTGGTATTGAGGTGCCCAAAACTGAATCCAGTACTCAAGGTGCGGCCTCACCAGTGCTGAGTCCAGGGGACAATCACTGCCCTGCTCCTGTCGGGGACACAGTTTCTGATCTAGGCCAGGATGCCACTGGCCTTCTTGGCCACCTGGACCCCCTGCTGGCTCAGATTCAGCCTCTCATCAAACAGAACCCCCCAGTCCTTTTCTGCCAGACCGCTCTCCAGCCACTCTGTTCCAAATGATGAATCCGTAGTCAGAAAGGATGGACAGACCACCCATCTCAATGTTCACTTATCCGACAAGGCTGAAAGGTGGTAGGAAGTCTTGAATGTGTCTGTTTAGGTTCTTTAGGTTCCAGTATTTGAAAAAGAAACACCCAGGAGATGGTTAAAACCAGGCAGCACTGACAAAGCGGGTGAGCCAGACAGTGTGACTTTCTGTCCTCTTTTAAACTACCATCAATCACATTTTCATACAATGGTACAATGAGTTCTGCTCTTACTAATCCTTGAGAGACACAGGAGAATGCAGGTGGTCTGAAGGCCACCTTCTGCAAACGAAGAGGAAGCATTTACTCCATCCATTTATCTTTGCCAACCGTTGACGTGCACTTTCTCAATGACTCTCTTTGTAGATTTATACAGATGTCAATTCACTTACGAAAGCCAAATAACACGTTGCATCAATCACAGAGGTCCTTCAGCAGACCAGAGACAAACGGCTTTCAGACATAACTACAAGACAGATCTAAAAGGTAGATTTAGATTAAAATTTAGGAAGAAAGTCCTCCCTGTGAGGGTGCTCAGGCCCAGGGATGTTGTGCCTGCTCCATCCCTGGAGCTATCCAGGGGCTGGCTGGATAAGGTTGTGGGCACCCTGGTCTGGGGAGAGGTGTCGCTGCCCATGGCAGCGGGGCTGGATTAGATCTTTATGGATCCTTTCCAACCCAAACCATTCTACAGTACATTGGAAGAATACTTCCCTCACACCTAATACTTCAAGTTTCCTCCACACTACGACTTGAAGACAGTTTGGGACCTCATTAATGAAAGAAAGTTCATGTTCTTCTTTGATGAAGGAAGTGAAGCACCTTCATTATGAGGAGAGGCTGAGGGAGCTGGCTCTCTTGAGCTTAGAGGAGACTGAGGGATGACCTCATTAACGTCTACAGATACGTGAAGCGTGGGTGTCAGGAGGATGGAGATGGCCTCTGCTCAGAGGCACTCAGCGATAGGACAAGGGGCAATGGGTGTGACCTGGAACAGAGGAAGTTCCACATCAATATGAGAAGGAACTTCTTCCCAGTAAGGGTGACAGAGCACTGGAACAGGCTGCCCAGGGGGGTTGTGGAGTCTCCTTCTCTGAAGATGTCTAAAACCCGCCTGGACATGTTCGTGTGCAACAGGATCTAGGTGATCCTGCTGTTGTAGGAGGATCTTTCGTGGTCCCTTCCAATGATCCTGCTGTTGCAGGCGGATTGGACTAGATGATCTTTCCGATCAGTAATGATTCTATGATTCTATGATTCTATGATTCTATGTTCTGACAAATTAGACAGAAAGACATATTGTGAAACAGCACAAAGGAGGAATCGAATGCCGTGGTTGTAGAAGTTTCCTGTCTATGAACATCCAAGTCCTGGCTTTACCATATGAGGAGGCTATGAAATTCTCATATGCAGAGCCCTCCGCCATCACCTATGGGCACGTCTTCCATACGTTAAAACACTCACAACCAAGCCGAGCCTCTGAGCGGCAACGCTCTGCACTGACATGCTAAGCATATGGTGAACGCTATTTGGGTACCAACCCAAACATGTGAACATGATCCAGAAAGACAAAGCCAGAGCAACGTACAAGTACTTGGTGAAACTCACATCCATCTGTCATCTTCCAGGTTCTTGTTATTAGAAAGAGTAACAGCAATCCTAACTTCAACTGACAGCTGGGAGACCCGCTGCACCACCAGAGCACTCAAGTACTGAGATCATTCCCAACAAGAGCCTTCAGAGAGCACTAAAATATTAAAAGTTGTCTTGCTCGGGTTGTCTCCTTCTGTACCAGCACCAAGGAAGTTGGGAACTTACAACATGTATTCACCACTGAATTATTCACAGGCAGAACCTTAAGTACAAGGTGCATGACACCCAAGGGTGGCCTCAGACGACAGTCATCTAGTTAGTGCAATTTCAAACGAGGCAAATGCTTTTCCTCATTTTTATATCAAACAACACATGTTCAGAAAAGTATGTGCTGTCCACCTAGAGGTTCTAGAAGTACTTTGAAACCCTCGATTAGACTTGTGCTGCCTTAACCTCAATTACATGCCTGTTGTCATCACACGCACGCCGTTTGCTACAGACTAAATCACAGCTGTCATGCAGCATCATGCATCACCTGTTAGATGTCAAGAAATTCTACCCAAATTACTGTGTCCACCGGGGGCCTTCCAACCAGCAATCTGAACTGTGGCTTCCGTGGGTGTCTGCAGAATTGCAGAACATTAGGGATTGGAAGGGACCTCGAAAGATCATCCAGTCCAATCCCCCTGACACAGCAGGATCACCTAGATCCAGTCACACAGGAAGACATCCAGGCGGGTCTTAAGCATCTCCAGAGAAGGAGACTCCACAACTTCCTCGGCAGCCTCTGCCAGTGCTCTGTCACCCTCATATTGATGTGGAACCTCCTATGTTCCAGCTCACATCCATTGCTCCTTGTCTTATCATTGATGTCCCTTAGCACAGCCTGGCTCCATCCTCCTGACACCCACCCTTCCAATATTTATCAACATTAGTGAGGTCACGCCTCTTCTCCAGGTTCAAGAGACCCGGCTCCCTCAGCCTTTCCCCATAATGGGGATGTTCCACTCCCTTACAATAACTTTAGAGATACTTTATTGGTCAGAAGGACAACAACACGCTTCCAGCGCCACTAGAAGCAGTGCTTAGGATTTTGAGTAATCCTACAACTTCAGTGGATCTATCTATCAACAAGATCACTGTTACAGGTAGCACTGTTTGAAGGAATTTGTGGCACAAGTGGAAACAAGTGAGGTAGACCTTCAAGAAAGGAGTAGAAATGAGTGAAGCAGAACCTTCCAACTTACTGAAACCAGACCTGAAGTAAACCTTGGTAAGTAGCAAATAAACTCTCAAGAATCCATCCTCTTGCTCTAACTTCTTGTGTTTTTTGGACTCTATTTGCTAAAGGTGTCTGAAATGTCTCCCAAAAGGAGTTCTGCTTTGGAGTGTAAGCAATCACAGAATAATGATGGTTGGAAAGGACCTCCCAGATCACCGAGTCCAATCAGACTCACAACAGCAACAAACCTGAAGGATGGACAAACTAACCCCTTCCATGACTGACACTAGAGAAGGGCGTGAAGCACTGCGGCTACACGATTCTTAAACACCTCCAAGGATGATGACTCAATCACCACCCTGGGAAGGCCCTTCCAGTGAGAAACCACTCTCTCTGTAAAGGATTTCTTCGTAACATTCAACCCAAACTTCCTCTGCCTCAACTTCAGACAGTTTCCTCTGGTTTTGTCAGTAGTTACTAAGGAGAAGAGGCCAACACCCACCTCTCCAAAGCTTCCTTCCAGGTAGGTGTAGAGGGCAATGAGGTCCTCCCTCAGCTTCCTCGTCTCCAAACTAAACCTGCACAGCCCCTTCAGCCTCTCCTCACACACAGAATCACAGAACATTAGGGATTGGAAGGGACTTCGAAAGATCATCCAGTCCAGTCTACTGGTTCTCTAAACCACTCATGAGCTATCAAAGAACTACTTGGATTTTGAAGATTCTCATTTCATTGATGACAATGATGAGGGAAGTGGAGCACTTCTCTTATGAGGAGAGGCTGAGGGAGCTGGGCTTGGAGGAGACTGAAAGGTGACCTCATTAAAGTCTGTAAATATTTGAAGGGTGGGTGTCAGAAGGATGGAGGCTCTGCTCAGTGCCATCTAGTGATAGGACAAGGATCAGTGGGTGTAATCAGGAACATAGGAGGTTCCACATAAATATGAAAGAATTTCTTCACAGTGAGGGTGATGGAGCACTGGAAGGGGCTGCCCAAGGTGGTTGTACAGTCTCCTTCACTGGAGATGTTTAAGATCTGCCCGGATGTGTTCCTGTGTGACTTGGTCTAGGTGATCCTGCTGTGGCAGGGGTATTGGAGTAGATGATCTTTCGAGGTCCCTTCCAATCCCTAGTGTTCTGGGATTCTGTGCAAAGAAGACAAAAAGCCCTGTGCACAGTCACAAATATTTACATAAATAATATTAACAAAAAACTGAAGTCTTTTAAAATGCGGCTTCTAGGAAAGGAGACCCACAAAGATGATGAGTTATTGTAGAATGACTCTTTGTTCTCATCTAGAACTACCACAGGCTCTCCCAAGAACCTACCCCTGATGCAACTGCTGTTCAGAGGAGATGGTGTCAAAGAAGCAAACAAGGACCTACATGTTCCCTCATTTACACTTCATAAGGGACAGCAGATAGCAATAGGTAGGTCCCCATGAGCCCTGTGGAGACACCTGTACCATAGCTATAGGAAGATTCAGGGTTTACCCAGAGACACAAGTGATTTCATAGTTATCACAGAACGTTAGAGAGGGGATCTTGAAAGATGATCCAGTCCAATCCTCCTGACACAGCAGGATCCCCTAGATCAAGTCACACAGGAATATGGCCAGGAGGGTTTCAAATGTCTCCAGAAAAAGAGACTCCACAACCCCCCGGGGAGCCTTTCCTGGGCTCTGTCACCCTCAGTGGGAAGAAGATCCTTCTCACATTGATGTGGAACCTCGTCTGTTGCAGATTACACCCAGTGCCCCTTGTCCTACCATTGGGTGCCCCTGAGCAGAGCCTGACTCCATCCTCCTGGCACCTCCCCTTTTCATATTGGTCAACATTCACGGGGTAACCCCTCAAGCTCCTTTCTTCCAAATTCAAGAGCCCCAGCTCCCTCAACCTTTCCTCAGCAGGGATATGCTCCGCTCCCTTTACCATCTTTATGCCTCTGCACTGGACCCTCTCCAGCAGCTCTGTGTCCTTCTGGAACTGAGAAGCCCAGAACTGGACACAGGATTCCAGATGTGGTCTCACCAGGGCAGAGGAGAACCTCTCCTCACCTGCTTACCAGCGCACTTATGATCCACCCCAGGATGCCATTGGTCCTCTTGGCCACCAGGGCCAATTGCTGAGTCATGACCATCCTGCTGGCCATTGGCGTCCCCAGGTCCCTCTCTCCTGCACTGCTCTCCAACAGGTCAGTCTCCACCGTATCCTGGTCCCTGGGGTTGTTCTTGTCTAGATGCCAGACTCTGCACTGCCCTTGTTATACCATAGAATCATAGAATCATTAGGGATTGGAAGGAACATTAAAAGATCATCTAGTCCAATCCCTCTGACAACAGGATCCCCTAGTCCAAGTCACACAGGAACACATCCAGGCAGGTCTTAAAACTTCTCCAGTGAAGGAGACTCTGTTGCAGTGCTCTGTCACCCTCACTGGGAAGAAGTTCCTTATCATATTGATGCGGAACCTCCTGTGTTCCACCTTACAACCACTGTCCCTCATCCTATCACTAGATGACACTGAGAAAAGCCTGGCTACATCCTCCTGACATCCACCCTTCAAATATTTGTAGACATTAATGAGGTTAGTGTTCATTCAATTTCTCCCTGAAGCTCCTTCAAAGATTTCCTCAACAAAAGGAGCAACTAATAGAGACCGGAATTCAACACCTGCCCACCTGTGGTCAGTCTGCACAGTTACCTGAACTGGCAGAAAGTCAACTGTGGTTGAGGGAAGGCCATGAACTGATTTAAGACATCACTACCTGCCCTCTGGGCTAAGCACAACGTCAATTTTCGACATTGTTCTAACTGCACCACCAAAACTGAACAGGAATTGCAGAAAAGTAACAAAAAATAATTTTGGGGCAGCACAGAACTTTTAACAGGAGAGATTACAACTTTCTCTGCTTCTGAAAGTCAAGTTCACAAACCACAACTTCATAAGGTTTGGACGCGTCAAAACAGCCAAGTGTTGACGCAGTGATGGGAGCTGAATATTTCATAGGCTATTACGGCTCTCCCCCGCCGCTGGCTGTGCCTGTCCATTACAGATCTAAGTGCCCGCAGCCAAAAAAGAGCTTTATTTTTGGGGAAGACAAGACAGGCAGTTCATGGCTCTGGGGGGCAGTGCCACTCATGCGGACGCTAATGTCACTAATGTTGTTCCGAGCTCCCTGCCAGCCAGCTGCTTGCAACAGAGCAGTCGGCCTGACCTTTGCCCAGAAGGAGGAATGGCTCAATAGCATGAGAGGCTGCCTTATCTAATGGATTAAGTACAGGACCCAAGCCAAATGTCAGCTTTGACAAGGACTTGCTCTGTCGGCCTTAGCTGAGTCAGTTAACGTTTCTGTTTTCCATCTTTAGAATGGAAATGATAATTCCTCCTTAACGGGGCTGCTGCTGCAGACGCGTTGCAACAGACCGGTGTCACCAACGCGTGAGATTTCCTACCGGGAGATTCAATGTGGCGCCGTCACTGTCTTGAACCTCCTTCCCCAGAGTATTTATGGAAAAGTAAGAAAAATGCTAGCCACAGAATCACAGACACAACTTAGAGTGGGCAGAGTTGGAAGAGACCTCTGGAGATCACAGAATCACAGAAAATTAGAGATTGGAAGGGACCTCAAAAGATCATAGAATCATTAGGTATTGGAAGGGACTTTGAAAGATCATCTAGTCCAATGCCCCTGACAACAGGATTCCCTAGTCCAAGTCACACAGGAACACATCCAGGCGGGTCTTAAACATCTCCAGTGAAGGAGACTCCACAACCTCCCTGGGCAGCCTGTTCCAGTGCTCCGTCATCCTCACTGTGAACAAGTTCCTTCTCATATTGATGTGGAACCTCCTGTGTTCCAGCTTAAACCATTGCCCCTCATCCTATCACTAGATGACATTGAGAAGGACCTGGCTCCATCCTTCTGACACCCACCCTTCACATATTTATAAACATTAACGAGGCAACCCCTCAGCCTCCTCCAAGCTCGGGAGACCCAGCTCCCTCAGCCTCTCCTCATAAGGGAGGTGCTCACGGCAGGTTCCCCCAGATCCAGCCACACAGGAGATCATCCAGACCAACTCATACAATCTTTAGGGATTGGAAGAGACCTCAAAAGATCATCTAATCCAATCCCCCTGACACAGCAGGATCACCTAGACCAAGTCACACAGGAACTCCCCCCAGCCAAAAGCCAGGCAGTAATCACCAGCTGTCCTCATGCTGTAGGTTCAGTTCCAAACTTTACCTCTAATTCTGAACCACGCACTCAGCTCTAAACTAATCCAAAAACATGTTTTGAATCCAAGTTTTGCTACCCTAAACCTGCCCCTTTGCTGAACAAACAGCAGCTCTGCAGCACACATCACAGGACTGACGCCTTCAGGTGACCTGCTCGATAGGACCAGGTGAGATTTTATCTGCCACGGAACGCAGGAGCCCATGCAGAAGACTTCCGCACCTTGCGACGATAACTCAAGTGTATATTGAAATCCGGTTGTGCTAATTGACAGAGCAAATTACTTTCGGGACCGTACTTCCAGAGGGCCCCTGAATTTATTCCTTCAATTTCACATGCATGGGCTTCCATACCTTTGCGGATTTAGCGGTTGTGCGTGTCGCCCCTGCACCTCCCCGCGTTTCAAGAACAATTTCAGAGATGTTTGTGCACACGTGGCACTAGGACATCTCAGTGGAGCAGGGCTTCGGGAGAACGCGTTTGCATTCCGCACGCTTAACCAGGTCGTCTGCTCATTCTGCTTTAGAGTACTTTAATCAAGATTTCTATGTGGAATTTACCTCATAAGAGAGGATGAATTTGGGGCATAAAACTGGAAAGTAATAATAATAACAATGGAAATTTTCCGCTCCGGTTTTTATTCTCCGCTCCTCCTCTTCGGAGGATGAGAAAGCCGAAAGGGCTTTTGACTGTAAAACCTGAGCATCACCCAGCTCTCCACTGAAATCTGCCCGATATAACAGGTTCTGCAGCCACGGCACCCAGGGAAAAAAAACCCAACCCTGCAGAAAATTGATTAATAATGAGGTCAGCAATACAAATAAATTCACTTCTAATGAAGACTGGAGACACAGTAATCAAAGTGTTAAAAATTCATTTCATGCACATCTCATTTGCCTCTCGGCTGATATTTATCACATAATTCTGTGAGAAAGTAGAGGCCCAAGATGCTCCAGATAAATGTCTCAATTAATTGTGCAGAGGTAGCCCTCTTTGAGCTGAACCAGAGCTGTGAGCTCTTTATTAAAAGCACTATTCTGTAGCCTGTAACCTTGTTCCTTGACTCCTCTCTAGTTTCCAATTTAAACAAGTCCCCATGCGGCCGGCTCTAAAGGGCTTTGTCTCCCTGTCATTGTTCAGAGAGCTGAGGCATCCTGGAAGTGTGAAATCAGACCTCATGAGCTGAACGGTTCCCCAGGGAACGCCAGACCACGCAGAAGGTCAAAGTCATGGGCTGGACCATCTGAAAGCGTCTGATCGTCGGTCTGTGACACAGCAAGCAGGGTGGTGGCAGGGGGAGAGGGGAGCCAGGGGGCTGAAATTGAACATGTCTTAATTAAAGCCCAGAGACAGCAAAACAACTGTTTTCCAGGCAGCCGGGCGCATGGAGCTGGGATTTTTCTCTGCTAATGAATCTCCGTTGATAACTATTGTTCCTTGAGACAAGAGGACATTGACTGGAGTTCGTCAAACCTTTGGCACATCTTCTCCCACCCTGCTCGCCAGTAGTAAGTCAGAGGTTTGGGATTTTATCAATTTCGTGGTGCTAGAGAAAGGGGGAAACTCATCTGTCCTGCACAGGAGATGCAGCATCCTCCCACCACGACCAACCTGAACCTGACCCTGCTGAAGATGGGACTGTGATTCCCTGAATATTGCCGTAACTGGCACAGTGAACAGCACGTGCCGTCCCTCTCCTGGACTCACGTGGGCTTTGTGAATGTAGTATGTGGCAGTTTCCGAGGCCAACTAGCACCACACTTGTCTCTTTACTGCATCATCACCAGAACACAGAATCACAGAATGTGTAGGGTTGGGAGCCACCGCCAAAGGGCATGCAGTCCAACCCTCCTACATCAAGCAGGGCTGGCACTTACCAGATTAAGTTGGCCTAAGCCTCATCCAGCCTGACCTGAAATGGCTCCAGGGATCCATCACTTCTCTCTGGGCAGCCTCTTCTAGGGATCCCCCACCCTCAGATTCAACAGCTTTCTCCTCCTGTTCAGCCTCACTCTGCCCTTTTCCAGCTTCAAACCATGACCCCTTGTCCTATCCATCATCCTTCTCTGCCCTTGGGAACAGTCTTCCACAGTCCTCTGACAGCTCCTTTCACAGGCTGTAAGATCTCTCTCTTAATGTGAAAGGAGACACAAGCCACAACCTGCAGAACCCTTATGAAGGCCTGTCCATCTTCCAGAGGAACCACCAGCAAGTCAAGGGTGTGGGAAACAGGAAGACAGAACATCTTTTAGCTGAGGGGTTAGGGAACACAGCCTTGCGCTGAAATGCTAGAAGACAGTGAAGACTGAGATGAAACTCTTTGCAAGAAGAGAAGATACAAGTAGACACCACACTCAATGCCTTCTCATTTGTTCAATCAGTTTCCCTTATTTAAAACCACTTGTTTTTCATGAAGGGGCATTTGCTGTGACCACCATATCTAACAGAAGATAATTTTGTGTTGCTGGAAGCCTTCAAATTGTGTTTGAACATGGAAAGATGCTGCTTGTCCAGGTAAAACATCCTCACAGACCTTCTTATTCTCCCAAAGGCCCTGGGAGATGCCCTATTTCCCAGCTCTCCGCAAAGCCAAGGTGAGCTCTCAGACTGCAGAAGGGAGCCTCTCTGGTCTTCCCTTCCTTAAACTTCCTTGAGAAGACTGACTTTGTTCTTTTATAGAGTATTTTGAAAAGCCAGTTAAAACCCCAGCGCTCCATTTCCTAACTGCTAGTGACCTCCAAGCCCACAACCTCTCTGGAATTTCATCCCACCGTAGCATCTTGCTCAACGCACGTGTATGCAGGGGGCTGCAAGCTGAGGTCGTAACTACTATCCTTATAAACAAAGCTGCACTATCCTTGGAACCACACAATCATAGACAATGGTTCAAGCGGCCCAGGTTGGAAGGGACCTCCACAGGTCATTCAGTCCAATGTCCTTGCTGTGAGCAGGGAAATCATCAGCTAGAACAGAGCCTTGCCCAGAGCCTTGTCCAGACTCCTCTTGAGTATCTCCAGGGATGGGGCCTCAATTACCTCTCTGGGCAACCTGTTCCAGTGTTCAACTCCCCTTCGCCTGAAGAACTTCTTCCTAACAGCCCATTTTTAATTTGCCCTTCTACAATTGCAGAATTCACTGTAATTCATCTATTTGATAGAATCACATGAAACTAGTGGAATTAATTTCATTGCCTTTCAGATAATTTTTATCAGGCATAAGATAACCAAGGGGTCCCTTGGTGACTCTACTATTTGTATCACAGCATCACAGAACATGAGGGACCTCCAAGACCATCCAGTCCAATCCCTCCGCCACAGCGGGATCCCTTAGATCCAGCCACACAGGAACATGGCCAGGCAGGTTTTAAACGTCTCCAGAGAAAGAGACTCTACAACCCACATGGGCAGCCCCTTACCTAACATGAAACCATTGCCCCTCATTGCATCACTCCGGGCCTTATCAATTTTCATTTCACTGTCCAGCACTGGGCTACGGAGACTGGGGAAAAAACTGCCCCCGACTATCAGCAGTTTATTAGGGGCTTAGCTGAAGTGACCTACTGTAGCAGCACCGAGCTGAACGGGGCTGAGGGCTTTCTGTGTGAAAGAGAAGAATTGAGAGAATTGAGGGTTTCATTAAAAAGTAATTTGTGCCTTTTCCTCTCTCATTCGAGGGGAGTCTCGGTTGCTCGTTATTCACACCGAGTTAATACCGTGTTACCCTGCTGCTCACAGGGCATGCGGTGCCAACAGAGAAACTCCGCGTTTCAAAAGGGAAAATTGTAATTAGAAAAATCCTGGAGACTCTGGTGAATTGATGACAACCGAAAACTACTACAGACGTCTTGGTTCATGTTCAGTGCTGGAATATTGAAGGCTTTTACAACCTGTTCAGCCCAAACTAATAAATCCTGATTTATTACCTCGTGCGAAAGTGAAAGGGGATACGGTGAGCAGACAGGAAATGGAGAGAGGAACCACACAGGTACCACACAGGTGTTTCAGCTGCTTTTCAGACTCAGGGGAGGGTAAAAGATTAACACTGAGAAGAGCAAGATAGAGACATGTAGGGATGAGGGCTGGACTGGATGATCTTGGAGGTCTTTTCTGGCCATAACGATTCTCTGATTCTATGATAAGAGCAAACTAGTCCTCAGCTTTTACTTGCTTGCGTAACACCTGGTCGTGTTAAGTTATATAAGTGAAAACAGCTCCCTGCTAAGCACAGTTCAGGTGGTGAAAGGCTAAATTCTATGCAAATTCTAAAAGCATTTTCTAATTTAATAAATTAAAAATAATGAAATTAATTTTTATGGGAAATTAATATTTTTAAAAATTAATTGAAAAAACATAACTTTCAAAAAGTTTTAGGTTTTTAAATTTATCAATGATCACCAAATTACTATTTCCAACTACTGTCATTCAAAGCTTAATCTGAAACCATTGATCTGTACATACCCACAACCTACAGAACCACCCGTAACTTACACCTGCAGTTAACAAACACCCTTTATCCTCTTTCCAAAACATCATCCCAAATTTCCAACAATTTCTGTCGTCTCTGGAATGCACAGTCATCTCACAAAACATTTCTGCCACAAAAATGTGGGGTTTTGCTAACAACCACAGTATGTGGTTCACAGGATTGAGCTGATGTCTTTCCAACCATTTTGATTCCTATGTCTGAAAATTCTGTGGTGTCTCTGCACATCTTTAACTAAATCAAACGTTGTTTAAAAAAAAAAAAGTGTTCGCCCAGCAGAAATGACGCGTTGAACTGGAAAAGTCAAAGCCTGAACGAGGTCAGGGACTGAATTATCCCATTTACCCCTGAATAACTTAATCTCTCTCTCTGTTCAGACCACATTGGATTATAAGGTCAAAACCGAGTGAGGAATCTTTAGAAGCATTTCTCCAATCTCCTCCCAAAATAGGGGCCATTATTTTTCTGTACCCCAAACTGGATGATCACAGTCAGCAATAAAATGTTTGCTCTACGAAGGACAAAACAGACAGTGGTGATTGATTTGCAAGAAACTACCAAAAAGTGTTTGGGCTGCTAAATACCCACAACTGCTCCTGCAGCAGGAAATTTCTGTTCAAATTAGGGTTAAAACACTACATTTGTACAATTTCTGTTGTTTGAATCTGATTTTTTTTTTCAGCAGAGATGGACGTTTTCTAACAGAGCAGCAGCTGAACTGGAGCAGCGAGAGGGTGATTGTACTCACTGGTCATTTAGAGTTAATGCAGCTGAAGTTCTGTTTCTTTATTTTGACAAGCAGAAGGTTATCACACGAAATAGAAAACGAAGATTTCATTTCCCTTCTTAAAGACGACTTACATGAAGCTGCTTTCATCTCAAATTTCCGAAGCCAGGAGCAGCCCCCTATAGGTATCTGGCTGAAACCAAGTGGTTCATTGAGCAGCAGTTTTAAAGCAGCATCCAAGTCTAGCACCTTCCATTTCCTGCGGAATTGAGCTTTAAGCTGCATAATTATGTTTTTAATCTAGTAGGGAAAGAGGAATTTTCTACAAATTGTCTCTAAAGGAGAGAAAGATCTCATTTGCCAGAGAAATAACCTGTGTAGGGCTCAGCCAGCAGGAGGTTGACTTGCTGCCTTTCCACACAAGTTTTGTTGGTTTGTCTGAGGACCTGTTTTCCTTTGCAAGCAGGAGGAGAGGCTGCTCAAACAGAAAATAATCCCCAGATAAATTTCTGGTTTTAAATGTGGGGTTTTTTTCCCCACATCTAAAAAGGTCGCAGTCTCAGTGTGGTATTTACTGCCGCAGAAAGTAAACGAATCCTTGCCTGTGACATCAGCTGCCATCAACGCTTCTGCCCTGATGACCTTCACCTGGAGAAATCCCACATCCTTGATGTTCTGGAACATCATCATCGGACTCTAAATATAAATAGTAAAGAGAGAAATTATTCTGGGTGACAAAAAATGACAGACCCAAAGCAGTAGTAATAATTTCCTTCCTCCCCCAAACATGTTACTGCAATTCTGTCTGAAGCACTCAGAGGTTAATGTTACTTGATGAATAATGTGCAGCAGCAGCCGGTCCCTCTTTCTCTATCGTAACCTACTTTTTCACTATTAACCCTAACTCAGCAGTGACAAATATAAAGGGAAAAATTAATTAGGCATTATTAAATATACCACAATAAAACATAATATTAAAATAATATAAATTATAGCCAATAAATAATAATTCTACTGAATTCTAAAGATTACAAGAAAAACTGTGTCTTCAAAAAATTTTAAGTGTTAGCAGTGCTAATAACAAAAATAGTCAAAACAATAAAGCATTTCCTTTCCCAGAACAGTTTTGTGAGATCTAGGTTTACATTTCAATGGATCAAAATGAATGTCTAAACTCAGAACCACGGCAGCACTCAGGGCTTAAAACATACATGAATATATAAGCTTGAANAAGAAAATTAGTTAAAAGGAAAAGTAATTTTAAAATTAATTAAAAGAAATAATTAAACTAGTTTAAAATAACTAGAATAAAATTAGTTAAAAGACTTTTTTTTTTAAAAAAGGAGTTAATAGAAAAAACTAATTTAAAAAAAGGGAGTTAAGAGGTGGTTCCAATTTCAGGGCAGAAAAACCTGGTTATAAATCATTATTTTTTAACACAAATTCTTGAAATATGCAAATGTGTTTTCAGAAGGAAGGAGAAGAGCAGACGAGCAGTTGCAATGACTCATCCAACGTGGCTTTGGCAAGGCACTGGTCTTTCTTCAAATGACTGAAAGCAGTAAACTGGAAGCCCTGAACTGGGGTGCAGAACCCCTCAAGCCCTAAAATCAAGCTCAGCCTGAGAGCTGCACAATTCCAATCAACCAGGCACTGACTGCAGCTCCATGTCTAATTAACAATAAACCTGCTGCTACCGTTCAGGTTTTAGAGAACCTACAGGAAGAGTTCCACACAGAAGACTAAACTGGGCTCTGAAAACCCAGGTTAAACCTCACATACCCCCACACAGCCAAGTTTTGGGGGTTATTTCGCTGACACTGTTGGTAACTACCCCTAAAACATGAAGGTAGTGCAGGTGAAACCTTTCCCACTGCTTAGGCCAACAACCAGGCTTGTAGGGAACACAGGTAAAAGCCCAAGTCCACAATTCTTCCGTTTGCTGTGAAGGCAAAACCGACTGTTGTGGAAACCCAGAATAAACACCGCGGCTGATCTGGGAACCACAGGTGCTACTGTGATGAAACCGTAAACATAGACACCACTGTGGGGTGACACGTGTCCACCCTATAAAGTACCACAGGATCATTCAGGGTGGGAAATGGGATCGTCAAACCCAACCACTCCATTCCAATGGGAATGATGATCCCATTCCTTGAGATTATCAAACCCAACCATCAATGTACACATGTACAATACACAGCCCTGTCTTTTTATTAATGAGACAGCCTTAAACAGTACCCTGGTGTTGATTTCATAACCCAATCTGACCGTTTCTGCAGTGAAAGGTTGACTCTGGTGGCAGAACTAAGGAGTCGGTTGAGGGTGGTGCCCCACGTGCAACTGATGTCATCCCGGGACAGTAATTTTTTGATCACAGAATCACAGAACATCAGGAGTTGGAAGGAACTTTGAAAGACCATCTAGTCCAATCCCCCTGCCACAGCAGGATATTTAATATATATATATATATATACTTCTTTTTGTTATTATTATAATATATATTATATATATATATGTATTGTTTACATATGT
>VXBP01000632.1:901901-1018558 GCA_013400115.1 Rhinopomastus cyanomelas | reverse complement strand
ACCTTTCCCTGGGAGGAGGCACGTTACCATGAGGCTCTGATCCAGCGTCAGGCTCTGCTGTAGCTCTTCTCCTGTGGGTTTCCAGGCACTGGAAGCAATCAGCTATCTCCTACTGCCTGACACCGCTGGATTTTCTTACCTCTCCTGATAAAGAACTAGCCTAGCATTTTACAACTGTATATCTGAAATTAGTAGCAGCTTAATCTCCCTCTGCTGGATCACTCAGAGGTGTAATTGCGCAGAAAAAAGAGGTATTAAAATGCAAAACACTCTCCTCTACTTCCTCACGTTAAATCCCTTCTTCCTTCTATTCTTCTTTAAATTCTACAAGAAGGGGTTTGGTGGTTTTTATTTTAATAACTTTTCTCTTCCCCCCCATGTGTGTGTCTGTGTGTTCTCTCCTGAAGAGAACGGGCTGGGCACGCGGCGAGGGGACGATTTCAATTTCGAACATGAATCTCGGAGATGAATGCTTGAATTCGAGCGAAAAAGAAACACATCCTTACACCTTTAATTTCCCCTCTATGAAGTATAATGAAAAAGCCTGATTATTTTTAATTCTTCCCTTTAATAATTCAGCAGCGAAGTGATTTAAAGCTGGGGGACGATAATTACCTTTTCACTTCCCTGGTAAATGGAGTTTTAATAGAAATGGGAGCTCAAACGCTGGAATTAATTCAAACAGGTCAGCGTCAGGTCATCCATAGCATCTTCTCTATAAATCATTTATCTGAAAAAGGGCTGCTGCTCGCTTTCACTGGAATCCCTACCCTGCCCAGGGGCTGCATTTGAGAAGAGACGCGGTGTTTCCGTCTTGTAAAGCACGGAAGGGGTGGAGGGAAGCGCGGGCCACGTTTTTGGAAGCACTTTTTTTCATGCAAATGGAACTGCTGGTTGAAGGACAGGAGAGCAGGGGCTTGTCTAGATTAGGGAAATCCAGCTGTAGCTACAATGATCATTTGCTGTGGAAGCTTACACAGATCCCATTATCTGAGCAGTTTGTGCTACTCAGTCTATTTATCTTCATACTACACCTGCTACACCCGTTTTATAGATGAGGGATGGAGGCGAGAGGTGTCATCCAGAGGGAGTAGAGCAGCTGAGAGCCCCCCAAAATGAGGAACAGGCTCTAATTACTGCCCGGTGTAGCCTTTCAGGGGGGGATAAGAAAAAGGTTCCTGAGCTTAGCCATCCCCTGGAGGTGTTTAGGAGGAAAACAGGCTCAGGTTTGGCCAGAGATGGTCCTGTGCTGGGGAGGATGGTGACCCTAGAGAGCTGGCGGTCTAAGGCTTTTCCTAGCACAAAGGGGAAGCCTTTGGTGGCTTCACTGAGATTTCCAAAGACTGCACTGAGCTCTTGCCCTAATGGATTCAACTGACTATCCCTGTGGGGTCAGGAGCTCTGCAGAAACACCATGAACAGCCCCAAGGCTGCTTCCATCTGGGGTTGATGCTTCTGGGGAGGATGGTGACCCTGCTGAGATGGTACTCCAAGGCTTTTCCTTCCACAGGGCCAAAGGGTAAGGCTGTGGTGGCTTCGCTGAGATTCCCAAAGACTGCCCTGAGCCCCTGCCCTAATGGATTCATCTGCCAAACCATCCCTGTGGGGTCAGGAACTCTGCAGATATACCCTGAGCAGCCCCAAGGCTGCTTCTGTCTGGGACTGATGCCCTTGGGCAGAGGGAATGAGCCCAGCACCCCATGAAAGTGCAAAGGGTTGGGTCAGAAGCAGGATTTGGCTGGAACCAGACAGATCTTCCAGGGGTTAAATTTTTCATGAGAGCTAAACAGAAGCTGCCTGGTCTCTAATTAAGCGCTGGGACGATGGAACTTTAAAGCACTCCAGCTCTGATTCGCCACAAGTGCGAGGTAATGATTTCTTTTCAAATGTCAAGCAGTTTTGTTTCTATTTCCTTTCATGAATAATTGGTGCTGAGCCGGTGGCAACACCAGCATCCAGCTGGCAGGAGGAGCCCGTGTGATCCACTTCCAGCATCCAACCACTGGGACTGGCTCAGCACATCCCAGTGCAGGCAGGACTCTGTGCCTTGGGGTGCTGAAGGAAGAAGAGAAAGAAGGGAAAAGCCCTTTTTCCCTCTCCTGTGAGGAAATATTCCCTGGATCAGTGCTGGGTGTGAGATGTCGTAGTAATTTCACAGCATCATTAAGGTTGGAAAGGATCTCTAAGATCATTAGGTCCAACCTTCCACCCAACAGCTCCATGACCACCAGACCATGTCCCACAGTGCCACATCTACTGCCTTTTGGACCCCACCAGGGATGGGGACTCCCCTACTGCCCTGGGCAGCCTGTTCCAAGGTTTAACTGCTCTTTCATTAAGGATACTTTTCCTAACTGGAATTTTTGCTAATTCCCAATCTCAACTTTCTTTGAGTTTTCCTGCATTTTATCCAGTCTTTTGTTTTTTATTAAGTTTAACCCAGCACTTACAGAATGACCTGGACTAGATGATCTTTCAAGGTCCCTTCCAATCAGTAATGATTCTATGATTCCATGACCTGTGGCCGCACATGGCTGCGATGGAGGATGGCAAAAGACCTGCTCTTCCACAGGATTGATGGGGAGACCTCATTCCTGAGGGCCAGGTGAATTAATCAACAACCCTTGCTCCAGGATCCCCTATTTTGTTCTATGATTCCATGATTCAGTGATTCTATGATTCTATGGCAATGGGGTAGGAGGAATGAGAGCTGAGTGGATGTATTTTCCATCCCAAGCAGATGTGTGTTGTGGGATTGATTTTTATTGGGGTGCTTCTGGTTCTTAATTCTGTTTATCTGGAGGATGTAATGCAGGATGCACCTCTGTTTGTGCTGCTAGTCACTGGTCAACCAGCACAGCACTGGACTGATTCAACAAACGAGCAGACAGTGTGTTTCAGGAGATGGTTTAGTGGTTCAGGGTTGTGGGGCAGATGGTAGAACTTGATGGTCTTGAAGGTCTTTTCCAGCATTGTCGATTCTGTGATTCTGTGTGTCCAACAGGTGAGGCAAATGGTCTCTGCAGACAGTCTCCTGGACCTTGGTGAACCGTTGCCTGTCTTGTGCCATCACTGGCCATAGTCCCTGCATGTAAATACAGTCACAGAATCATTAGGGATTGGAAGGGACCTCAAAAGATCATCTAGTCCAATCCCCCTGACACAGCAGGATCACCCAGACCAAGTCACACAGGAACACATCCAGGTGGGTCTTAAACATCTCCAGTGAAGGAGACTCCACAAACTCCCTGGGCAGCCTGTTCCAGTGCTCTGTCACCCTCACTGGGAAGAAGTTCCTTCTCATATTTATGTGGAACCTCCTCTGTTCCAGCTCACACCCATTGCCCTTGCCCTAACATCAAGCTGTACTTGTCTGGTAGAAGGCTGCCAGCTGTCCCAAGTGAGTCCTCCCCACCGTACAGGGACACGCTGCCCTTCTGGGAGCTCCATCCACTGCTGTGTGCTTTCTGTGCCAGTCACACTCCACACCAATCCTTCTACATCCATGACCATTTGCAGCCACGTACTAGACACCATTGCCTGGGGAACTCAAGCAAATGATTGCATTGCTGGAATCTCATACTCCGTCGGTAAATACAAATACAGCTCCCAGACACAGGCAATGACCCAATCACTCAAGTCAAGGAGTTCAAACTGATGTCTTTTTTTTGGGGTCTTACGTAAAGCGCTGCAGAAGTGCTGTGTGGAACAGAAATGTGCAGTGTTCCCTATTTAGACTGACAGCCTCCCTAATCGGAAGCTAAATAATGCCCTTTTTCCTTTCCCCCCTCCCTCCCTGCTTTCTGCTGACATCACGGCCAGCTCTGGCAATAGGAGAGATGAGAAATGCAGGGAAGTGATTCGGAAATGTAAAATTTGGGGAGTTAGATCTCTTGGCAGCCCAGCTACGGGTCATCCAGCAGGATGAGCTGCCATCCAGCGGGACCTGAACAGGCTGGAGGGTTGGGTGGGGAGACGTTGAATGGACTATAACCAGGGCAGGGTAGAGTCTGGTGTCTGGGCAAGAACAACCCCAGGGACCGGTATAGGGTGAAGATTGACCTCTTGGAGAGCAGTGTAGGAGAAAGGGACCTGGGGGTCCTGGTGGTCAGCAGGATGACCAGGAGCCAGCAATGTGCCCTGGTGGCCAAGAAGGCCAACGGCATACTGGCATGGATCAGAATGGAGGTGGTTAGCAGACCGAAAGAAGTCCTCTTCCCCCTCTACTCTGCCCTAGTGAGACCACATCTGGAGTCGTGTGTCCAGTTCTGGGCCACTCAGTTCCAGAAGGACACAGAACTGCTGGAGAGGGTCCAGTGCAGAGACACAGAGATGAAGTGAGGGGAGCATCTCCCTGCTGAGGAAAGGCTGAGGGAGCTGAGTCTTTTGAGCTGGGAAAAAAGGAGACTGAGGGGTGACCCCATGAGTGTTGATCAATATGTGAAGGGTGGGTGTCAGGAAGATGGAGCCAGGCTCTGCTCAGTGGCACCCAATGCTAGGACAAGAGGCAACTGGTGTGAACTGGAACAGAGGAGGTTCCACATCAATCTGAGAAGGACCTTCTTCCCAGTGAGGGTGACAGGGCACTGGAAGGGGCTGCCCAGTGGGGTTGTGGAGTCTTGCTCTCTGGTGATGTTTAAAACCCGCTCGAATATGTTCTTGTGTGACTTGGTCTAGGGGATCCTGTTGTGTCAGAGGATTGGACTAGATGATCCTTCAAAGTCCATTCCAATCACTAATGTTGTGTGATTCTATGATCCTGCTCTTCTATGATGGTGGAATTGATCTCCTGGAGTTTTCCAGATTCCCTAAAACCTAGGAAGGCAGATGTTTAAACCCTGAATCTCTTGCCTCTTGTTGTATTCCTTATTTAGCCCCAGAAATATCTCAAGTGGCCGTGCTGCTTAGCTCAAGAGGGAAGGAAGAAAATACATCAGACAAAATAGAAGCTGGGTTTGTTTGCTGCAGGCGTGATGAGGAAACGTGTGCTTGGTCTTCTACCCTTAGCTGCAGGGCAGCGCCAGGGCTAATCTCCATCCCATGTTCCCATGAGTCAGATATCTTCTGGGGACAGCCAGCTCGCACTGTTTGGGGCCACTGCAGACACAGACCTGCTTCATACGTGTTTCATTCACAGACCCACTGGCTGATGGATAGGAGAGACCTCTGCATGTGCTGGTGTCTGTCCATGTGCAGCATGCAGGTGTGAAAGGTGCACAGGATCATAAAGGAACAGGCTTGGAAGGGACCACCAAAGGGCATCCAGTCCAATCCCCTTACAAGAAGCAGGGCCAGCACTCACCAGATCAGGTTGCCCAGAAATTCAGCCAGCCTGAGCTTGAATGGCTCCAGGGATGGGGCCTCCACTACCTCTCTGGGCAGCCTGTTCCAGGGGTCCCCCACCCTCAGATTCCAGAACTTTGTCCTCCTGTCCAGCCTCACTCTGCCCTTTTCCAGCTTCAAACCATGACTCCTGGTCCTATCATTCCCTGCCCTTGGGAACAGCCTTCCCCAGCCTTCTGACAGCCCCTTTCTCAAGAGAGCTGGTTCTCTTGAGCTTGGAAAAAAAGAGACTGAGGGGTGACCCCATGAATCTTGATAAATACGGAAAAGGTGGGTGTCAGGAGGATGGAGCCAGGCTCTGCTCAGAAGCATCCAGTGATAGCACAAGGGGCAACTGGTGTGGAACAGAGGAGATTCCACATCAATGTGAGAAGGAACATCTTCCCAGTAAAGGTGCCAGAGCCCTGGAACAGCCTTCCCAGGGAGGTTGTAGAGTCTCCTTCTCTGGAGACATTTAAGATCCCCTTGATATGTTCCTGTGTGACTGGATCTGTGGGATCCTGCTGTGGCAGTGGGATTAGACTGGATGACCTTTTGAGGTCCCTTCTAATCCCTACTGTTCTGTGATTCTGTGAATCATCAACAACCCCTCTGGGCAGCCCCTTCCAGTGCTCTGTCACCCTCACTGGGAAGAAGTTCCTTCTCACATTGATGTGGAACCTCCTCTGTTCCAGCTCACACCCACTGCCCTTGTGCTGTCACTAGATGCCACTGAGCAGAGCCTGGCTCCATCCTCCTGACACCCACCCTTCACATATTTATAGACATTAATGAGGTCACCCCTCAGTCTCCTCTTCTCCAGGTTAAAGAGACCCAGCTCCCTCAGCCTTTACTCATCAGGGAGACTGCCTGTTTCCCAGAACCTTCTCTCTGGGTTTCTTGATGATGCTGATCCCTGAATCACTGCTGCTTGCTGTACTCTGGCAGGGCAGCTCACAGCCTCTTGCACAAACAGGCCTTTCCCCTCTCCTGTTGCAGTAATGATGTTTATTGAGTTGTGCACACATCCACTCTCCTGCATTTTTCATGGCCCTGCTCTCCAGAGGCAGTGCAGCCTCCTAATCACACAGCACCGAACTCTCTGATTGCTTCTGCTGCCTACCATGGCTGCTAATTGTCCCCCTTTCCCTGCCACAAGCCCTGACATCAGCTACTCTGTTGGTCACTAGCTGCAGATTTTAATTGATGTGGGGGTGGGGGCTCTATTACCTCTGCTCACACCGGGTCTCTGATGAAGTGTTAGGAGAAGGCAGATTGTCTTCGAGCAAAGAAATGGGCTCTGGTGTGTGGAGGGTACTTGGAGACCTGAGAGAAACAAGAGCATCTGGTTTTCCAACCCTTTTTATAGAGACTTGCCCTTCACTTTTGCCTTGTTTGTGGTGAATTGGATGCTCTAGATGAGAAGAACCAAGTCCTTTGTTATGGAAACACAGTGAAATCTGAAAAGTTTATGTTCTTGGTTCTGTCTCCCAGTTCTCAGGATCCTACCTGAACAACATAAGCAAAGTCAGGGCTCCTGGTTTCTTCATTGCTCCCCTGAAGTGAAAACCCGTCCTCCAAACAAAGAGTGGTAATGTATGAGTGCTGAATAATTCAAGGGCCTCCCCTGCCCTGCTCTCTTTTTTGTTGTAACCCCTTGGGAAAATCCACCCCCCAGCACAAACACACAGTCCCCATCAAGAGCAGAGCAGGAGGCCCTCCTGGGACCCTGCACAAACTCCTTTCTCTTTTCATCCATCCACCCAACCCTCTAGCCATCTTCTCCTTCCCAGCCATTCCTTCCCATACTTGGCTTTCTCTCTGTCTTGCACACCGCCCCCTCCCACTTCAACCTTCCTGCGCTTTACCACCTCGAGTCTCCCTCAAGAGCTTTTCGTTTCAATAGGAGATGGGACCTGGGAATTTAGCTTTAATATTTCATAAGCTTCCTTCTCAAATGCAAAGCGTATTTGCATTATTTGCACCAACTCCCAGGAAAACAAATGCCTTCGATTTTCAGGCAGATCCTAACCTGCTGCCCATTTTTCCAGGGCTGAGCACAAATCACACGATTTATTCAAAGGAGCCCTTTCCCCTATTTACATTTATATTGAATAATTTAAAACAACTTCCTCCACTTCCATAAATTCTTCCCTCTAGGATGGAGGAACCTGTCCAAGGAACAGGAGTCTAAGGGAAACTTGTAGTTACACAAGCAAGAAGGACACAGAACTGCTTGAGTGTCCAGCGTGGAGCCACGAAGACGATGAAGGGAGGGGAGCATCTCCCTGATGAGGAAAGGCTGAGGGAGCTGGGTCTCCTGAGCTTGGAGAAAAGGAGACTGAGGGGTGACCCCATGAATGCTGATAAATATGGGAAGGGTGTGTGTCAGGAGGATGGAGCCAGGCTCTGCTCAGTGGAATGCAGTGCATTTTCAGCAATGCAGGGGAATCCATCTGCAAAGCTCAGGGACAGAGTTTTCCCAGCAGGTGCCTTTCCCTGCCCAGGAGAAGGAACTGGAAGAGCTGGAACATCGGTCTGAGAAGGAACTTCTTCCCAGTGAGGGTGACAGAGCACTGGAAGAGTCTGCCCGGGGGGATTGTGGAATGTCCTTCTCTGGAGAAGTTTAAAACCCACCTGGAGATGTTCCTGTGTGACTGGATCTAGGAGATCCTGCTGTGGCAGGGATATTGGACTAGATGATCTTTTGAGGTCCCTTCCAATCCCTGATGTTCTGTGCTTCTGTGAAATGTGATTGCATTTGTGCCTGAGCCATCCTCCAGACTGAGCAGAGACCATACTGAGGGAGAGAGGACACTTACCTTCAGGGTCGTGGGTGCAAGGGAGGCCACGGTTAGCCCAGGAATGAGGGCTGGGGGATGGATCATCTCAAGGAAAGGCTCTAATAGAGAACTTGAAAATGCCAGAGGGAAGCAAACTCTGGTCTTGCACTGGTGTTGCTGAACCACTTGTGGTCACTGGGGAAAGAGGGAAGAGTTTGTGTCTCTGGCTCTATAGCCTGGGAGAGCATAGGACTAAAAATCATCTGGCCCTTGCCACATTCTGTTCCTTCCTATTTTGCCAGCACCTGAGGAGGGGGTACAAAGGGAATGACCAACACACCCTGGCACAAGAGCCAAACTCAGGCTCCACGATCTTAAAACACTGCAAAACTCTTGCAGGACTGAGCCTGCCGAGCGCTAGGGCTGGGCTTCTCCCAGCAGCATCGAGGGGAGCTGGTGTCAGTCTGTGATAATCAGTGAGTTGATTTAAGCCCTCTGAATACCCACTTTCCCACTTTCATTTCCTCTCTCCCCGGACAGGTTTAGACTCATTGTCTCTTATCTCTTTCTAATCATTTATGTTTTCATCACTTTCCCTTCCTCGGGGTTTCTCTGGCAGCATTCTCTTAAGCTCAGTCTGTTTGCCAGGCGCAGCGCTAATGTTATTATTCTACCCTGGCTTCCAGACACAGTGTCCATCACTCAGGCATGACAGGGAAGACAGCCAAAAGTGAATCAAGCTATCACACCCAAAGGCTGGCGGAATCTCCCTTGGAAACTCAAGTAGGAGCAGTCAGAGAGGAAATTCTACGCTGAATTGCAGCACAAGAGTGGGAATCCAGATTAGTTAGTAATTTGCCCTATGAGGAGCAGCTTTGGGAACTGGGGTTATTTAGTCTAGGGAAGAGGTGGCTGAGAGGAGACCTTCTTGCTCTGTACAGCTACCTCAAAGGAGGTTGTAGCTGGGCTGGTGCTGGGCTCTTCTCCTAAATTACTCATGATAGAATGAGAGGAAATGCCCTCAAGTTGCATCAAGGAAGGTTTAGGTTGGATCTTAGGAAGAAGTTCTTTGCTCAGAGAGTGTCTGGGCACTGGAACAGGCTGCCCAGGCAGGTGGTGGAGTCCCCATCCCTGGAGGTGCTTAAAAACTGAGTAGCTAGAGCACTTGAGGCCATGGTCTAGGGGTTAGGGAGCTGTTGGGAGGAGGGCTGGGCTTGATGATTTTGGAGCTCTTTTCCAGCCACAATGATTCTATGATTCTATAGTGAAGGTAGAACTTTGAATAGTGTCTAGTTGCCTAGTTCAAACACTATTTTTAAGGAGAAATTGCAGGAGATGCACTTGCAGGAGATGCACTTGCAGGAGATGCAACAGCAGAAGATGTACTTGCAGGAGACACACTTGCAGGAGATGCACTTGCAGGAGATGCACTTGCAGGAGATGCAACAGCAGGAGATGCAACAGCAGGAGATGCAATTGCAGGAGAAATTAAGGAGATGACCCAAGTTTGCTTTGTAGATAAACAGAGGGGATTGGATCATGAGGGTCGGCCACCTAGGAAATCCCTCCCTCCTGTGGATTAAAGTTCCTATTCCTTTTGACTCTAATCTCCCCTAGAACTGGCTGTGAATTGGGACTGTGTGTGATTATCTAGACTGGATCATGAGGGAAGTGGGGGAGCTACTCATGCTCTGTTGTCCCAAAGGAGGATCCAGACTAACTGCAGGACGTGTTCTTCTCAGACTGGTGTGGTCGAAGAGCCATTCAGAGCACTCCTGAACTGTTTGGGTAAATGGTGTGGGCTCCATCAGAAACAGAGGAAGATAATCTCTGCTGAGAGTGATGCTGGCAAATCAAAGCCGGGTGAGTAACAGGACACTTGCTCTTGTAATTGAGAGAGGAATAAATCCACCTGCATATATTAACGTCCCAGAACATTCCTCCTTAAAGACAGCTTCCTTTTCTCATCCATTACAGAAATTTCAAGGTTAGAGATTAATTATCACAGTAACATTACCATTTATTTTACTGCCAGCTGTATAGGGAGAATAAATCTGGCTGGAAAACAAATTGTGATTGCTGTGTCCACACTTAAAAGCTCACAGTGCCGCCTCTGTATTAATGAAATATTATTGACTAATTCTATTGAGTTGGGCAAAAGCCCTCCCTTGCTGCTTCCACTGCACCGAGGCACGGATCTGGGGAAAACAAGATCTCGTTTAAACAAGATTTCACCTCCTGGCTTCCAGCAAACAGGAACATGAGAAAAACCAGAAATACAACCAGCACCAGCTCTGTCCTTCCCCTTCATCTAAACCAGCTTTTTCCTCCTTTCCCCCTTCTTTTGTCTTGTGAGTGTCTCTCAAACCCGACAGGGCAGCAGGTACCTCCTGGCAGTGTTTTGTTTTTAAGGGCAGATACCCATTTAATTAACTCCGTAATTGTGTGGTAACTGCTGGCCTTCTGATGGCACGGTAAGCAGCAGATAGATTAAAACACTAATTTCATGGTTATTTCAGTCTTCCCCAACAGCTGGTCTCTTAGGGACAAATGTGGATGTCCCTTGTGAAGCTTATAATTAGGCAAAGCCTCTCACTCAGGCCACTGGAGTACCCCGGGGGGCCATGGCCCGTGGCTGTTGATGCAGCTGGTGATGGTGCAACAAAGGGAGCTGGATCTTCATCTGGACTATTGTGTTCAGTTCTGGGCTCCTCAGTTCAAGATGGATGTGGAGCTGCTGGATGGAGTCCAGCGTAGGGCAACAAGGATGATGAAAGAAGTGGATGGAGCTCCCTGATGGGGAAAGGCTGAGGGAGCTGGGTTTCTTGAGCTTGGAGAAGAGGAGACTGAGGGGTGACCTCATTAATGTCTATAAATATGTGAAGGGTGGGTGTCAGGAGGATGGAGCCAGGTTCTGCTGAGTGGCATCTAGTGATAGGACAAGGGGCAATGGTTGTAAGCTGGAACAGAGGAGGTTCCACATCAATGTGAGAAGGAACTTCTTCCCAGTGAGGGTGACAGAGCACTAGAACAGGCTGCCCNGAGAAGGAACTTCTTCCCAGTGAGGGTGACAGAGCACTAGAACAGGCTGCCCAGGATGGTTGTGGAGTCTCCTTCACTGGAGAAGTTTAAGACCCGCCTGGATGTGTTCCTGTGTGACTTGGTCTAGGTGATCCTGCTGTGTCAGGGGGATTGGACTGGATGATCTTTTGAGATCCCTTCCAATCCCTAACGATTCTATGATTGTATGATTCTATGATTCTTACTCTGAGTCAGCAGTGCCAGGGGCCACACTGTAGAGAGGTGGGTGCTGGTCTTTTCTCGCAGGTCATCAGTGACAGAACCATAGGGACTGGTTACAGTTCTGTGAAGGCATTAGGCTGTGCATCAGCTGGCAGAGGAAAGGTGCTCACACCACAGAATCACAGAACATTAGGGTTTGGAAGGGACCTCAAAAGTTCATCCAGCCCAGTCCCACTGCCACAGCAGGATCCCCTAGATCCAGTGATGCAGGAACATATCCAGGCAGGTTTTAAATGTCTCCAGAGAAGGAGACTCAGTCATAAGGAACACAGGGAGTGCTCACACAAAGTTGGGAGAAAACTCCTGCTGCACATCTAGGTCAAGGAATAGAAAAACCAGCCTCTTCTACTCCCTATCACAGCACTTCCTTTGCATCTTGCAGCATCCCTGCTTTTATAACTGCCTGGTCCTGTACCCTTGGATGTAATTATCTCTGGCTGAAGCCATTCTCATAACTATAAAGGCAGATTTCCCATGAGCTGCTGATGCTAGAAACTGAGGTCTACAGGCAAGGTCAGCTGTGAGTCTTTCCAGAGGCTGCAACTGTGTGATACGATGAACAAACCCCACGTGGCTGCGCCGAGCGTGAAACTCTTGGCTTGATTAAACTTCTTTAGTGAGGGTAGACTTGTGATGCCACAGACCAGAGTGTTTGTCAGCTAGGTAAATTGTGACAGATGACAAGTTCCTTCCTCCTCTCCTAGTCCATCTTGACTGGATGGAACAGACTGCCCGGGGTGGGGGTGGAGGCACTGTCCCTGGAGGAGTGCAACAAACAGGCAGACAGAGCGTTTGAGGAGATGGGTTAGAGGTTCAGGGCTGGAAGGTGGATGGTTGGAAGGTCTTTTCCAGCCTTGATGATTCCATCATTCAGCTTCTGTGGCCTGATCTTGCTTTTTGTCAGCAGGAATGACTGAAATCACAGGGACCTCACAGTCTCTGTTCACTAGGAGGCTGCACCACAGTCCACTGAAGCCAAGGGAGATCTTTCCTCCACTGGACTAGACTTTGCTTCAGGACTGAAGAAGGATTAACAGAGAAATTAACAGGTAGGAGCAGAATGAGAAGTTGGAGTGACTTGGCAGATGCTGCTGATGCTGAGCACTGACTGAGCCCAGAACAAACCTGACACAAGATTCAAAGCGGAGAACCACCGGTAGTCTTCACAAGATCTTCAAACTATCTTTAGTTGGGAGAACAACTGGGGAACCATATGGTAGCGATGGCACTTGCCACAGAGATTGATGACCTGGGAATTGTGTTTAGGAACCACAATCACAATCTTCTGCACTGGATATACTTCCCAAAGACCAAAATTGTGATACCCCTTGAAGCACCAAGCAGGGGCCCATTAGAGTGCTTGTGTTTGAACATTTGAAGCAATTACTCATGTTCATCCAGCTCCAAAGAGCTACCAAACACCATGTGTTTTTCCTCAGTGTTAATAAAAACCTAAATGATTCTTCATTAAGAAGCCCATTAAGACGACTGCCGTTTCCTTGAAGCTCATTAGAGGATATTCTCACCACTAAATTATCACACTGGAGTTTTATAGAAGTCGGAGGGAAGATGCCCTATTGTGATTAATTCGTGATAGATGTTCTCTCCTTTACTTGCAGTCTGTTCCCCAGACTTGGCTTCGCTCATTTCCCATTGTTTGTGTGGCATGGAGGATGACACCGATCCTTCAGCTTTGCTTCACGGGGATGATGTTGAGATCCATGATGTCCTGATCCCGACACTGTATTTGAGGATGATGATGAAGGAAGTGGAGCACCTCCCTTCTGAGGAGAGGCTGAGGGAGCTGGGTCTCTTTGGCTTGGAGTTGAGGAGACTGAGGGGTGACCTCATTAATGTCTATAAATATGTGAAGAGTGGGTGTCAGGAGGATGGAGCCGGGCTCTTCTCAATGTCATCCAGCAGTAGAACGAGGGACAATGGGCGTAAGCTGGAACAGAGGAGGTTCCATATAAATAAGAGAAGGAACTTGTTCACAGTGATGGTTACAGAGCCCTGGAAGGGGCTGCCCAGGGAGGTTGTGGAGTCTCCTTCTCTGAAGTTGGTTAAAACCCTCCTGGATGTGTTCCTGTGTGACTTGGTCTAGGTGATCGTGCTGTGTCAGGGGGATTGGACTGAATGATCTTTTGATCACTTCCAATCCCTAATGATTCTATGATTTGTAGACCATCTCCTCCTCTTGCATCTTCCACCAAGTGGCCAGAAAAAAGTTGACCTGTCCAGGACAGAGAATCTGCTGGAGGTCACAAGAACCACCTCTTGCCCATGGGCAGGCAGCATTCAAGGCTACAGCAATGGTTTTGAGCTCACACTAACCACACACCCTCCTTTTCTACTGAGTTGGAACCCAACCTGTTGGGTACCCCCAGATCCTCTCTTGCAACTCTTCCATCTCCAAAGCATCAGGATCAGAAGCAGTCTTGTGAGGGAAAGACAAGGGCATAAAACAGCTGAAAACAGAAGGGGCTGCCAAAGGGGGTTGTGGAGTCTTCTTCTCTGGAGATGTTTAAAACCCACCTGGGTTGTGTTCCTGTGTGACTGGATCTAGGGGATCCTGCTCCAGCAGGGGCATTGGACTGGATGATCTTTCAAGGTCCCTCCCAATCCCTAAGGTTCTGTGACTGAAGCTGAGTCCATGCTGGGTCAATGGACCCAGGTTCTCCTGAAGCCAGCTGCAAGCTGTGGAAGCTGGGACTCATTTAAGTGTGGGAACACAGGCTGCTTTAACAAAACAGAGCAGCTCTAATCTTCCACCGAGGATTAAAATCTCATTTTATGGTACATTATACAGTCGGCCCTTCGAACAGTCGCTGACCATAAATGGTGCTTGCATCCCGAAGCCAGATCCGGGGAGCGAACAAGAGATAATCTGTCTGGCTGGAGAGGATGGAGCGGGAAGGGCCAGCACTGCAGTTATTTATGTCCTTTCAGAGACACAGGGAAATTAAGTGCATTAATAGTGCTGCCAGGCCCTCCTCAGAATGGGGCTTTAAATGATATTGATGTGGTGCTAATAGGTGCACAGTTGTCTTCTTTGTATTACAGCTCAGCGCTTGGAACGGGCTCTCGGAGAGCCAGTTTGGGCATATTCTTGTCTCCTCAGGAGGGTTTGTTCTGAGGGGTTTGCAGCTTCTAAAAGCTGCAGAACCCATGGTACCTGACAGGAGGATGGGGGAGCTGACAGGGTTACCCAGACACAGTGCCCACCTGACCCAAGCCCACCCCAGGACCCCGTTCGTCATGGGGGAGAGAGCTCTCGCATCCACTGCTTTCACTCAGACTTCGTTCACCTACAAGACACCACCGCATCTGAGGTGACTGAGGAAACCTCAGCCCCCTCTTTCAGACCATGTGGCTGCCTGTCCTTGCAAGGCCACCTAGGAAATCCCTCCCTCCTGTGGATTACAGGTTCCTACTCCTTTTGACTCTAATCTCCCCTAGAACTTGCTATAAATTGGGAGTGTGTGCGACCATCTGCTGTCACCCCTGGATGGGAAGAGGCAGAGTTTGAAGGCAAATGCTCTTTATTCACTCAGTTCCTTCTGCAGCTCGGGCAGGAGCACTGATCTTGGCCCAGAACCAGCGAGGGAAGGGCAGTGCTGCGATCCGTTGTCCTGATTTGACAGGCAATTTTCAGATCAGGATCAGAAAGTTCCAGGGGAAGTTTTCGAAGTGGTTTAGCTTTGGGGGAGAGGAGTGTTATTTTTACCCCAGTTTCAGAGAGCAGATAACGAGTCTCCAGGATGCCATGGCAGTTTTTAATGACCCAGTTCAACTGGAGCTGGCTGAGAGCAGAGGCTGGCTGTGCTGGGCACTGCATTGGGATGAAGTGAACGCAGTCTCTCCCCAAAGAGCTCAGATGCACTAACAAACATGAAGAACAGCTGAGGAGATTACTCAAGATCACAGGATATCTTTGGTGTGAAGATATCTTTGAAGAGCATCGAGCCAACCATTGACCAGCACTGCCATGTCACCCCAAACCTCTGTCCCTCAGCACCAGCACCATAGGTTGGTTCAAGCCCTCCAGGGATGGAGATTCTGCCACTGCCTGGGGCAGCCTGTTCTGATGTCCAACAACCCTTTTGGTGAAGAAATTCTTCCCAACATCCAGCCTAAACCTCCCCTGGAGCAACTTGCAGCCAATTCTTCTGCTCCTATCACTTGCCACCAGGGAGAAGAGGCTGAGCCCCTCCTTGCTCCAACATCCTGTCAGGTAGTTAATGAGTGACAACAGGGGATGTTATGTAATCCTAATCATTTTCTAATTCACCTCCTTCCGACCTGCGGGTCAAACACACCGCCGGGACCAGCGGAGAGAAGCTGGTCTGGTGTCAGAGGAGTTCTAGGGCCACATCTGCATGGTGGGCAAATCATGACAGTGAACTCACGTGGGGGTCAGTTCACAGCATCTGTTCCTTAGGGGATAATGTTCTCCAGATGTCTCAGGGAAAACACCAGGAGCCGAGACGGTTTCATGGCAACTTGGAAATCCAGGCAGGAGCCAGCGAGAGCATCTGGGCATGTGCTGCACATGTTTTGTCTCTTCCTCCCTCTCTCTCTCTTTTCATGAGCTGAGATAATTATTTCTGTGCATCGTGGCTCTAAAGCGAACATCCCTGATACCGCTCTGCCTCTTGTCATGAGGCAGCTGCAAAATTGCTGTCAAATTGTTTTACAATTGGGTTTTGCTCGCAAAGCTCTTGATGGAGCGAGGCAGGGCTGATATGAGAAAAGTGCTTGGGAAGGAGGGAGCAGCAAGGAGGCCAAGAGATTGAGACTGGGGAGACTAAAGAGATGAAACAATGGATGAGTGATAATGTTTTCAGTTGAAACTCGTGGGTCACAGCAGAAGGGGGGGGTTCCTCAGCCTGTCAGAGACAGAGGCAGCTCACATGCTCTGCACACAGCAGTTGCTCAGTTCAAGGATGCAGAGCTGCTTGAGGGGGTACAGCACAGAGCCACAAGGATGATGAAGGGAGAGGAGCACCTCCCTTATGAGGAAAGGCTGAGGGACCTGTGTCTCTTGAGCTTGGAAAAAAGGAGACTGAGGGGTGACCCCATAAATGTTGATCAATATGTGAAGGGTGGGTGTCAGGAGGATGGAGCCAGGTTCTGCTCAGTGGCACCCAATGATAGGACAAGGTGCAGTGGGTGTGATCTGGAACAGGGTAGGTTCCACATCAATCTGAGAAGGACCTTCTTCCCAGTGAGGGTGACAGAGCCCTGGAAGGGGCTGCCCAGTGGGGATTGTGGAGTCTTGTTCTCTGGAGTTCTCTGGACACCTGGCCATGTCCCTGTGTGACTGAATCTAAGGATCCTGCTGTGTCAGGGGGATTGGACTGGATGATCTTTCGAGGTCCCTTCCCATCCCTAATGTTCTGTGGTTCTGAGATTCTGTTCTGCTGTCCTGTGCCTGTGCAGCGCCTCCATCACGCATCAAGCACATAGTTTGAGAGGATGAGAGGAGCTACAGGAAGGCTGGTATCTCTGTGCCTGTAACACCTGCCTACACACTAGACCTCAAAGATGCTCCGTTGTCTGGGACAGGACCAGCCTCCATTTAACCAAGTGTCTCTCCTCCAGCAGTGATGGGAAAAGGGCAACTGGAGCCATCGCACAAGTATGAAACCCAGTTAGAAATGAAACCCTCCAGGCGAAATTGTGTCCTCTGAGAAGCGAAGAGTAATTTTTCTACTGACTGCATCTGACCACGGTTCCACCATCCCTCATCAGATGCTGGGGCCAAAGTCAGCGCTGCTGCCAAGGTATTTCCTTGCAGTGCAATAACAATAAAATACCACCCCATCCAGCCGTTCTGGTAGCGGTGACTTTGTTTAAGCAACTTTATAATGAATCCTAGTCCCTCTCCCAGTAGATGTCTTTGCTGTAATATCCTGGAGTAGCAATGGAATAAAATAAATCAGCTTTTACAAACTCATAAACACATAGAAGGGAATGTAAACCAATTTCTGATCTAGTTTAGGTGCACTGAGATTTCACAGAGTGGCATGAAGCTTGAGTGGATTCTGAAATTGCTCTTGAGCCTGTGAATTCATCTCTCCTTCCTCTCCTCTGCCAACAGAGGTGTTGCTCTTAACCCTTTGAAGGTAGCCCATGTATTTGCCATTCTTCTGGCCTCTCTCTATGTGAGCTCTGCAGGCAGTGCAGGTAAACAGCATTTCCTGGGGCTTGTTTGGAATGAGATTTCCTTCCCCAGCTGAATTAACTGCTCTCTGGGAGTAGCTGGTGTTGGAGAGACTCTCTCTGCAGAGGATGACAAACCCAGGCTGATTCTGCTGGGCTGTGGCGGATGCTGCTGCTTCGAAGAGTTGATGGATGGAGGGAGAATATGGCTTCAGAAGAGATGGGTTTAGCATCAATTTCCAGTGCATCTTTGCATCACTGTGACCTTTCTGCCTGCCTGACTGTATTGATCAGTGCTGCCGTGGAGCTTGTTGCCTGTTCTGCCTGGAAGAGCCCCAAGCAAGGGCTGGGGAAGGCAGCAGCAGCAAAGCAGCATCCAGAACATGAATCCAGTCTCGGCTCACAAAGCAGAGCCCGTTGCTCCCCAAGGAAGTTCATTCTGGAGTTTGCTGCTGCATTTAGTATTCGGAGAGGAGGCCAATTCGCTGATTGTGCTGATGGGATGTGAAAGGCAGGATGGAGTTTTACGGCAGAGCAGTTGACCTTGCTCCAGAGATATTACCCACACACAGCTGCTCTTCCACATTTCTAAACACCACAGTCATTATGTGAATCTGTCCGCTAAGAAAAGCAATTACACTGCAGAGCATCCAAATCTGCTTTTTAAAGCATGGACACCTCCAGGTGGGACGTGGGGGCAGTCTCCTGTCTGTCTCAGTTGGTCTCTAGGGTGCCTGGTGCTCTCCTACCTGCTTTGTTCTCATTAAACTTATCAGGACGACCTGAGTGTTTGAAGCTCAGCACTTGCTGGGGCAGACCTCTGACTGCCCAAAGCCCTGGAGGATGCAGTACCATCATGAAGATGAAGTGTTTGGTCCAGCAAGGCTGCTCAGGGAGGGGATAGTCACTGTTCCTGAAGGGCTTCAAAAACTGAGTAGATGTGGCCCTAGACAACAGGGTTTAGTGGGCAGGGTGGGGCTGGGGTGATGGTTAGACTTGGTGAGCTTGTAGGTCTCTTCCAACCTTAATGATTCAAAGATCCTGAGCTTGTAGGTCTCTTCCAACCTTAATGATTCAAAGACCCTGAGCTTGTAGGTCTCTTCCAACCTTAATGATTCAAAGATCCTGAGCTTGTAGGTCTCTTCCAACCTTAATGATTCAAAGATCCTGAGCTTGTAGGTCTCTTCCAACCTTAATGATTCAAAGACCCTGAGCTTGTAGGTCTCTTCCAACCTTAATGATTCAAAGATCAATGATTCAAAGATCCTGAGCTTGTAGGTCTCTTCTAGCCTTAATGATTCTAAGATTGTATAAAGATGGAGAGGGATCCTGCTCTGGCAGGGGGGTTGGACTAGATGGTCTTTCGAGCTCCCTTCCAATCCCTGATGTTCTGTGAATCTGTGAAAACTGATAGCTGGAGGAATCTGTGGCTTCCCCAGACCGTGTGTCCTGGCTAGCTGAACTGGCGATGGGCAACCTGCTTCACACAGATCCTTCCACAGATGCCAAAGCGTACGGATGCAGTTGAGGGCACCGGCTCATCCTGCAGGAACAGGCCATCACAAGGGCCCTCACCAACAAACCACCTCTTGACAGGCACGCAGGGGTGGCACACGGGGACCGTCCCCCTAGCCAAGCAGCGCGAGGCTCTTCCAGAGGGCTGCTGCACTAAGGGGTGCTCGGGGGGACGGAGGACAGACGGGGGAGGTTTCAGTGCGCCCTGGTGAGCTGTAATTACGCGGAAAGTCCGTATCACCAGTCACACTTGTTCCGCTTGTACGGTGCCGGGCTGTCGCCTTGTTGTACAACGCGCGGCGCATTGTTCTCGCTGCAGCCCTTAACGTCGCAAAATTGATATTGCTTTGCCAGGGGTGGAGAGATAAGGCTTGGGTTTAGCACGCTGTCAGGGCCACGATAGCATCGCCACACAGGGAAATTAAAAATCCTGACAGGGCAACAAACTCCCCCTTCCCTCAGCACGTGGCTGGGCAGCGCGGAAGCTCCCGGTAGGAACAGTGGAAAGGAGAGGAAGCAAGAGGGGATGTGCCGGTAAGGGATGAGCTGAGGCTCTTTCTGTTCAGCAGGGGAGCCTAGGAAACAGCTGGATCTCATAGAATCTTAGAATTGTGTCTGCCTGCATCAGCAACGGTGTGGCCAGCAGGACCAAGTTGGGGATCCTGCCCTAGTGAGACTGTTCTTCGAGTACTGGGGGCAGTTTTGGGCACCGCAGTGCAAGAAGGACAGGGAGTGGAGAAGGGCCACCAGGCTGGTTAGGGATCTGGAGAACTGGGCTGATGGGGAGCTGGGGCTGTTCAGCCTGGAGAAGAGGAGGCTGAGGGGAGACCTCACTGCTTTCTACAGCTACCTGAAGGGAGGTTGCAGTGAGATGGGGGTTGGCCTCTTCTCCTTAGGGACTGGCAATAGGACCAGAGAAAATGGGGTCAGGTTGTGTCAGGGGAGGTTCAGATTGGATCTGAGTTAAAACTTCTCCCAGAAAGAGTGGGAAGGCCTTGGAACAGGTTGCTCAGGGAAAGGGTAGAGGCACCATCCCTGGAGGGGTTCAACAAAGGGCAGCTGGAGTGTTTGAGGAGATGAGTTAGTGGTTGAGGGTTGTAGGGTGGATGGTTGGACTTGATCTTGAAGGCCTTTTCCAGCCTTGCTGATATGTGTAGTGGAATGATGATATGTGTGAATAGTAGAATGTCAGGAGTTGGAAATGACCTCTGGAGGTCATCTAGTCCAACCCATCAGGATCCCCTAGAGCAGATCCCATCAGAACACATTCAGGCCACCGTTAAGGGACCACACCTCACAGGCATTAAGAAAACTGATGTTGTACCTGAGACTGTCCCTGTAACTTCAGGCTGAAGCTTTAGAACACCCAGAGGCTTTTCTGCCATCCCCACACCAACCCAAAACGCACCCTCTGTGGCTGGGTGGAGAGCAGAGCCTTCTTGTGGAAGAGGGTGGGGAGCTGTCGCGTGCTATGGTTGGGAATAAGGGCTGATTCAGGCAGAAAGAGAGAACTGGAAGGAGAAGGGGGAGCATGAGATTGCCTCTGACAGGCAGACACAGCGGCGGGTTTTTTTCACCGAGATGCATTTTTGTCCTTGGCTGAAAAGATCTGATTTGTTGCAACAGAACTATTCAAGATTTGGAAGCATTCAGGGCGAATTTTCTGGGTTGGAAAAACATAGTTTGAGAATTATCAAGGCACCCCAGTCTCACAGAATCAAGACATGAAAGGCTGGCAGAGTCTGAGCTGTAATTTGCCATCTCACTTGAAGTTGAAACTTGGGTGCTTTAAAGTACCCTGAAGCTCCAAATCAAACTGGAACAATCATACAATCAGAGAATGTTCTAGGCTGGAAGGGACCTCCAGAGGTCATCTAGTCCAACCTCCCTACACAGGGACAAGTCTACCTAGGTTGGGCTGCTCAGAGCCTCATCAAGCCTGACCTTAAATGACTCCAGGTGTGGGGCACCCACCACCTCTCAGGGCAGCCCCTTCCAGCCATCAACCACCCTCACACTGAAGAACTTTTTTCTAATATTCAGCCCAAAATGATCCTTTCCCAGCTTGAATCCACTGCTCCTTGTCCTGTCCATACAAACTCTCTTGAAAGCACCTTCCTCTGCCTTCATGTAGGCTCCCCTCAGGTGCTGGAAGGTCAAAACAAGGTCCCTGGGGAACCTTCTTTACTCCAGGATGGACAGCCCCACCTCTCTCAGCCTGTCATCACAGGGGAGATGCTCCACTCCCCTGATCATTGTAGTGGCCCCTCCTCTGGACACGCTCCAGTCTGTCTACACCCTTCTTGTGCTGGGAGCTCCAGAACTGGCCACAACACTCCAGGTGAGGTCTCACCAGGGCAGAGCAGAGGGGCAGAATCACTTCTCTTGATCTGCTGGCCACAGTCCTTTAGATGCAGCCCAACAATCTCAGGTTGTTGGAGAAGAGTCTGGAGTGACCCAATCTAAGCTGTATTTCTGGTGGTCATCTTGAGAAGATTGATGATGCATTGACTTTGTGCTTCAAATTGAGGTGGTTTTCTGTCAGAAATACAGAAAATAGGTCTACACCCAACCTTTCTCCTTTCTGTCTGGTGTGACGTGAGCACAGCGAGGGCAACATCTGCAGGACCCGCCTGTGCGGGACCCTGTGGCCAGGACCCAGCTCCAGAAGTCGTCTCTCTTGCTCATCATCTCTGCAGTGGAGGACGGGGATGAGCTTCCTACCTGGTGATAAAAAACCCCCATATTTGGTGGTGCTGCAGTGCTACTTGTTGATTGGAACAGAAGGAACATCACACACATGGTTTTGTCAGAGACAGATGGTTCCAGGAAGCCCATCAGCTCAATACGAGAAGAATTATTGCAGTTTTAATTAAACTCACTTTTCTGCCTATGTGGGCCTGGGGGAGAGAAAGTGCTCAGAATCAAAACCCAATAATTTTCAGAACCTCTAGGGTTTTTTTTTTCTCTTGATCTATCTGTTCCCTTCCCCCTTTCTTCTGTAGAGTCGTTTCTTTCTTCTCTAGGAGTCACTAGTGCTCCTGAGCAGGACATCTCAGCAGAGCTGTGACAACTGCACATGGCAGGGGTTGGAGACTCAGAGTTGGTGGCAGAGAGCTGCTCTGAGGCTGAGACAACTCGAGAGAAGAGCAGAAGGTGTGATTGCTGGTGGGAGCCATGGGGTGAAGGTACAGCCACCAAGGGTGTGGGGTTACTGCCAGGTCGGGGTGGAGCAGATCAGGGCTGAGACTGCCTGAAGCAGGGAACAGAGAAGGCACAGAAGACACTGGCACAGCCTGAAGGAAGCTACCAGGAGCTCTTTTCCCCCCAGATATTTCCATACTAAAACAAATAAAATCTGCTGCCTGAGATGCCTGGCTCCCCCCTCGAAGGCCTCCCCATCCCCATTACTATCATGTTAATGAAGCTGGAAATAAGCAGAGCAGATCCTGTTGGATAAGTAATTAATCAGAAGGCTGGAGCCAGGCAAAAGGAGGGAATGGATGCTGCAAGGAGAGATGAAAACAGGCAGTGGCAAGGAGGGTGCACAGAGCAGTTCATCTCAGCTGCTGGGGGTTGGGTGCCTGTGGTCCTGGTTATCCCACCCAGGAACATTTAAGCCAACCTTAAATATTCTGACTTGAACATAAAGAACTTCCAAGCTGACCCAAAAAGGAGACAACTGGTTTCTCTGTCTCACCTACAGAGGTTTTCTCCTGTTTCTCCTCCACTGGATTATATCAACCTGGACTTTGTGCACCTCTAGCCAGGGGGCTACATGTCCTCAGCTCTGCAGGAGGTCTGAGAGGGTAGTGGAAGGCTGAACCTTCAGCTGACCCAGCACTGGAAAGCAGGGATGCTGCAGTCACAGAATCATGGAAGCACTGGGTTGGAAGAGACCTCCAAAGGGCATTCAGCCCAATCCCCCTACACCAAGCAGGGCCAACCCTCACCAGATTACGTTGCCTAAAGTCCTCAGCCAGCCTGACCTTGAAGCGCTCCAAGGATGGGACGTACACCCCCTCTCTCGGCAGCTTGTTCCAGGGATCCTCCACCCTCAGATTCCACAACATTTCCCTCCTGTCCATCCTCACTCTGCCCTTTTCCAGCTTCAAACCATCACCCCTCATCCTATCATTCCCTGCCCTTGAAAACAGCCTTCCCCAGCCCTCTGACAGCCCCTCTCAGGGGTTGGAAGGTCACTAGAAGGTCCCCCTGGAGCATTTTCCTCATGAGGCTGAAGAACCCCAACTCTCTCAGCCTGGCCTCGTAAGAGAGGTGCCAGAGTCCTGACTGGATCTAGAGGCTGTGTCAGGCACAGTCTTCCCCTCCCCAACCCAAGCAACCTGGAGAAAGAGGAGCAAGCCTGTGAATCCCCTGCTTTCTGCCAGTAAGGACTCTCTGGAGTATTCCCATTTCCATAGATTTACTGGCTTAATGCTTTGTTAGAATGATAAAAGCTAGTTAATTATCCCTTATGAGAGTCTGTCTCCCCACCTGCCTTCCTCACCCCCCACCCCCAGGCTCCCCATGGCTATATATTTATCTTTTGTTCCTTCATTTGATTTGGAGCTGAATAAATTGGAAGAGCCGGGGTGATTCATGTACTGCGGATTGCATATTGATCTGGCACACTTTCCTCCTTAAAGTCCCCATCAGTCACGGCGATCAATGGTTCCTTCTGGCCGGGTATCTGTGTTTGTGGAGCCAAGAAAGGAGATGCAGGCTGGGGGAAGGTCTGTGCACTTCACAGCCCCTGCCCAGCCCCTTCTATCTCGCACCCCCGTTGCTGGAAATGTGGGTCTTTCAAAGCTTTGTGGGAGCAGGGCTGTTCTTCTTCATGCGTGGTCTCCAGAATGACCTGGCCCGTGTTATCACTGGACTTGGAAGTGATGGAGTGGGTCGAGAGGAGGCCACAAGGATGATCCAAGAGCTGGAGCACCTCTGCTATGGGGATGGGCTGAGGGAGCTGGGGCTGTTCAGCCCAGGAAAGAGAAGACTCCTGGGGGACCTTAGAGCTGCCTTCCAGTGCCTGAAGTGAACCTCCAGGAAGGCTGGAGAGGGACTTCTCCCAAGGGGATCCAGCAATAGGACAAGGGGAAATGGTTGGAAACTGAAGGAGAGGAGGTTCAGACTAGATCTTAAGAAGAAGTTCTTCAGTGCAGGGTGGAGAGACTTTGGAATCAACTGCCTGGAGATGCTGTGGCTGCCCCCTCCCTGGAGGTGTTCAAGGCCAGGTTGGATGGGGCCTTGAGCAACCAAGTCTGGTTGAGAGGGAGGTTGGAGTAGATGATCTCTGAGGTCCCTTCCAACCTCATCCAGTTGGTGGTTCTGTGAATCTATCTGGAGAACATGTGTTTTGCACCCTGCACCGCTGTTGCACCCACTATGCTCCAACAGCCCCAACCTGCCTCCCAGCCACCCACCTCCCCAAGTGTCTCCTCCTCAAGTATCTCCATCAGAAGGAGATGGGAGGTGGCAAGAGCCAAGAGTGCTGAGGGGAAGAGACATCCCAGAGCCCTGACAGCAAGTCCTGGTTGTTGTATGTGCAAGTGCACTTCTCTTTGATGGGCATCAACAGCCAGAGGGAGAGGTAGTGGGCTACTAGTGAAAGATTTCCTCCTACATGGAAAAACCACAAGGTTTTCCTTCGGTGCTCGGTGCTATCAAAACACCATCACTCTGCACTAGCCTGCCTTCCAGCAGAGCTCATAAAACACTTCACGGGGTACAGCAGTGTGATCTTCCTCAGACTCGGAGGCAGCCAGCATCTCTACAGCTAAATGGGGCCGTTTAGGAAGCCATCAGAGAGCCATCAACATCACCAAATCCAGGTCTCAGCCTTGCACCTCCCCGGTTTTTAGTCTAAATCACATTCACACATGGCTGGGTAACACCAGACACGAGTGAGGATCTGTAACAGGTTTTCCAGTCCCCTGATGCTGGGAAGAGGTTTGCAGGTTGGTGCTGGGCTGGCAGCCACCAAAGCACTGCAGATCAGTGGGGTTTCAGCCTGCGCTTTGAAGATCGTTAGGGGTCAACGGATTATATCTGAGGAGCTGCCAAAGGAAAGTGAGAAGAGGCAATTTGTTGTCATCAGGTTTAACTGAGGGCTTCAGGGGTCGGGAAAACTCTGCCTCTATGGGAAACAGAACAGGATCAGAGAGAAAGACCCACTGCAATCCTCAGCTTGTGGCTGAGGCAAAGAACCCAAACACCAGGATAAGGCTCAAGAGGGTCTTTTAGTCTAAGTTCTTCTATTTCTTCAAGGCTGGGTTGTCCTCAGGAAGCTCTGGCTTTGTGTCCTGGGTCAGTGCCCGTTCTGAACCAGGTAAAGCAGCTCTGAGCTGCTCCTGAACTGCTGGAAGCTGTTGGTTGTTCAGTGCCACAGCTCATGTTGTGCTTTAAGGGACCAGGATCTCCTCAGACCCCTCTGGCTGTCCCATGGCTGTTTCAGAAGCAGAAGTTGTTTGTCCCAGACTCAGATCCCTGGTTTTGAGGGGGTTGGGGCTGGGTGAGCTCTGAGCTCCCTTCCAGCCCAGCCCAGTCTGTGATTCATTCTGTGATTCTGGGATGTTGCATCTCGACCTCCCCATGCACACTTCATCCTCCCCTGAGGCTTCCAAGAGCTGAGGTGCCCAAGCTACATGAGGACCTGGTTGTGGCCATTGCAGAGGGTCCCTTTCTTCATGTCTGTGCTAGATAGACGGCAGGAAGAGAGACAGGTATGCCTTGTCCTGTCAGGCTGATAAAATCCTTCAGCAGCCTCAGCTGTGCTAACACGTTCTGCCTGCCAAGCTCAGGGTGATGGGAGCATCTGACAGACAGCAGCTTCCCTGTGTGTTAAACATTAATGGCTTTCCAGCTCTGCCTCTGGATTTGCTGTTGCTAAGACCTGAGCTGCCTCTCTGGAGATGTCAGTCTGCGACAGAACAATCACTGCCCCAGTGCTGCACTCGTGCAGAGCCCTGACAGCTTCAGCACAGACAGGGAATCACAGAGTCACAGATCGGGTTGGGTTGGAAGGGAGCCCAGAGTTCACCCAGTGCCAACCCTCTGCCAGGGGCAGCGACACCTCTCACCAGACCAGGTTTGCCAGAGCCTCAGCCCACTGGCCTTGGACACTGCGAAGGATGGAGCAGCCACAACCTCCCTTGGCAACCTGTTCTAGGACCTCAGAGCCCTCATTGAGAAGAATTTCCTCCCAATATCTAAGTTTCCCCCCTTTTAGCTTAAAGCCATTGGCCCTCATCCATTAGGTGAATAAAGGAAATAGAGGGGGGTGCATGAAGGGACTGAACTGAGGTTGACAGGGACTGAGCTGAGGAGCCCATCTCCAGGAAGGAATCCACCTCCAGGATTTGGAATCCATCTTCCAGGAGGAAGAGGAGTGATTTGATTTTTGATGCTAACACCTGACTACTCCCAGTAGCTTGGATGGAAAACTGGGGACAATTCTGCTGCCACTTTCTTCTGCCTCCTCCACTTCCCTCATTTGCCCCTCAGTTCAAGAAGGACATGGAGCTGCTGGAGGGAGTCCAGCGTAGAGCAATGAGGATGGTGAAGGAAGTGGAGCATCTCCGTGATGAGGAGAGGCTGAGGGAGCTGGGTCTCTTGAGCTTGGAGGAGACTGAGGGGTGACCTCATTAATGTCTGTAAACATGTGAAGGGTGGGTGTCAGGAGGATGGACCCAGGCTCTGCTCAGTGGCATCTAGTGATGGGACAAGGGGCAATGGGTGTGAGCTGGAACACAGGAGGTTCCATGTAAATATGAAAACGAACTTCTTCCCAGTGAGGGTGACAGAGCCCTGGCAGGGGCTGCCCAGGGAGTTGTGGAGTCTTCTTCTCTGGAGATGTTTGAGACCCACCTGGATGTGTTCCTGTGCGACTTGATCTAGGTGATCCTGCTGTGTCAGGGGGACTGGACTGGATTATCTTTTGAGGTGCCCTCCAACCCCTAATGTTCTGTGACTCTGTGATTCTGTGAATAACTTTGCACCCCTCTGCATCCTCACCTGATCTACCCCTTATTCCTTTTGGCTCCCTGCTCTGCTTCTCTCCGGTGATGGCTGCTCTTCAGAGGAGCTGCTGGAGGATGTAAACAGAGCAGTGTTGTGTAAAGTCTCAGCAGCTTTTTCATCCTCCTTCTTCATCTTCCTTTGTGTATGACTCACAATTTTGTCTTTTTGGGAAAACTCGTGCCAGTGAAAGATGTCTCTGCGATGAAATTTCGCCAAGCTGGAGGGGTTTTCCCTGCTGAAAATATCTGAGGCTGCAAGTGTTAGAGGTTTTGGTACAAATCTGCCTTCATGAGATTCACCATTTGGAACCGATTCAGGATTCGCTTCCGAGGCCACGTGATCTTTCACACAGGCGAGATTTGAAAACAAACTCCTTTTCCCTGCCAGAAAGGGAGGAACCCTTTACGAGAGCGGGACCTGATCCAACTCAGCAGTGATCCACGTAAACACAAAAATACAGGGTGCCATCCTCCCTGGGTGCAGGCATTAAAAGATCAGCTAACAGAGAGTGGCCCTGCTGCTCTCACAGGATCATAGAACCATCAGGGATTGGAAGGGACCTCGAAAGATCATCCAGTCCAACCCCCCTGACACAGCAGGATCACCTAGACCTACTCACACAGGAACACATCCAGGTGGGTCTCAAACTTCTCCAGAGAAGGAGACTTCACAACTTCCCTAGGCAGCCCCTTCCAGTGCTCCATCACCCTCACCATGAAGAAGTTCCTTCTCATATTTATGTGGAACCTCCTCTGTTCCAGCTCACACCCATTGCCCCCTTGTCATATCACTAGATGACATTGAGCAGAGCCTGGAGGTGACAGCGGAGCCCTGCGCACAGGTTTTACTGGCCATGTTCCTGTGCAAGTGCATCTAGGGGATCCTGCTGTGGCAGGGGGATTGGACTGGCTGATCTTTCCAGGTCCCTTCCAGTCCCTAATGTTCTGTGATCTTTCTGAGCTGGTTTGCACATGACAGGAGGCAACGGAGGCTCCCTGGCTGAGAGTTTGCTTTGTTCTGTGAGCAAAGCCCAGCTGCCCACCCAGCACCAGCTCCGGGCTGCCTGAGGAGGCAGGGTGCCTTGGAAAAGCCATTCCAGCCCTGGAGAGGTGTGTGCGGAATTTCTCTGCTCTGGTTGGCAGAGTGGTGCAGATGGGCATGAGCAGAGGGGTGTGCGGAGTGAGGGACACTCCAGAGAGCTTGTGGATTGAGGCGTGGACTTAACCTCAAGGCTCAGGGACATCTATGGCCCAGGGATAAGTGAGACCAAGCTCTCTGTCACATTGATTCTCCTCTGCTGTCACCAGTAGGTGCCACAGTGGTGCATCTTGCACAGCAGCAGCTCAGAGGCTTCTGCCCTCAACAAGCTACGTGAGATCTGTACTCTGGCTGTGGGGAGCTGCAGCATCCTCTCCCTTGTCACCCACTGGGATCGTGTGAGGACAGTGTCCCACCATGACCCAGAAGCTTAGTCTGAGATGGAAACCCTGCAAGCTTCTCCATCCTCAGCAGCTTCTCATAGCTGTAGTGGCACTGCCATGTCCTGCTAGGGTGGGTTCAGCAGAGGCGGGAGTGTGTTGCATGGTGCTGCTCAAGGCTGCTCAACCCCTCAGCCCTTGCAGGTTGGAGGGGCTCAGCAGACCCTTTCCTCATCGTCTCTTCTCTCCATTGTGGCTCAGAGAGGACCATTGGACTCATCCCTCTGCCCCACTGATCCCACTCTAGGCACCTATCGCTGGAGTTCACTGCAGAGCCCTGCCCATCCACACTTTAAGGCTGCAGCCAGACTGAGGGATTACACAGCCTGGTGGTTCCATCCATTTGCTTTTCTGACAGTCACATGAACAACGCTCTGAGTGCTCAGAGTCGCAGATAAACCCTGGTGTGAAAACCCACTCCTGCATTTCATGCTACAGAGCCCTTTTCACTGCAGCCCCTCCTCTGGCACAAAGCTCTTGTCTGGCTCCAGCAGACATCACTGTCTTCATGAACCCACAGAATCCCAGAGTGACTCAGGTTGGAAAAGCCTCCTGAGCTCAGCCAGCCCAGCCCAGCACCTAACATCATCACAGTGGCCACACCAGGGCACTAAGGGCCACAGCCAGGCTGTCCTTCAACACCTCAAGGGATGGGGACTCCACCACTGCCCTGGGCAGTCCACTCCAGGCTCTGATCACCCTTTCCCTGAGGAAGGNGGAGCAGCGGCTCCCGAAGCAGCCGCGACCAGCTGCGGCCCCCCCCCCCGAGCCAGCCGCGGCTCCCGCCTGACCCCACAGCTGACACCCATTGCCCCCTGTCCTACCATTGGGTGCCCCTGAGCAGAGCCTGGCTCCATCCTCCTAACACCCACCCTTCACATATGACCCAACGTCCATGGGGTCACCCCTCAGTCTCCTTTCCAAGTTAGAGACCAGCTCCTTCAGACCTGGGGCTGAGCTGCATCACCCCTTGGTGCCTTGTTTTACCCCTGCAGCCAGTGGAGCTGGTGGGGCAGAACCTTCCTCAGACCACACGTGGTGGCGCAGAATCACTTTCCATGGGTGAGAAGCTCCCCTTTTGCCACGGCCTCACTTGCCAGCGCAACCACCCCCTTAACCTTCCCCTGGTAGAACTATCTTGGACGAGATGAGAGCAGAGGGAAAAAGAAAGCAGGTTACATATTTACCAGGCTGTTAATATTTATGAAGACTATGAACCAGATTAATTTCCATGCACCATTTCACCAGCAGTGCTTCCCCTCCATATTTATGTAAGGAGGGGGAATAAATAGACAAACAAAAACAAATCCAAGTATCTACTTTCTGTTCGATGCTGCATGAACCACCTGTCTGCTCATTGGGGATGGCAGGAAAGAGTTTTTCTCTGCATCCTTCAGGTCAGTGGGAATCGTTTTCCCAGCTTCAGTCCAAGGGATGGCTTCCCAGCTGGAGTTCTTCAGCCACCTCCCGTGTCACCCTGGGGATCAGAAGCCTCCATATGGCTGCCTGGCAGTAGGGGGGTCATGATTTAACTGGATTTAGGATCTGGAGACCACAGGGGATTTTTTGGGAGAGCCAACAGCAGTCGCTGCAGGACAAGGTTCCTTACAATGGATGAGTTCCCATGCCAGGAGCTTTATTATAGGGGCAAGATAACCTGAGAGTGGGTTTTCTTGTGAGTGGTGCCATGCAGACCTCTGGGCAGTGGGACCTGCAGGTCAGAAAAGGGTGGGAAAGGGCCCTTCTTTGAGTCCACAGATTCACAGAACATTAGAGATTGGAAGGGACCTCAAAAGATCATCCAGTTCAATTCCCCTGCCACAGCACAATCACCTAGACCAAGTCACACAGGAACACATCCAGGTGGGTTTTAAACATCTCCAGTGAAGGAGACTTCACAACCACCCTGGACAGCCCCTTCCAGGGCTCTGTCACCCTCACTGGGAAGAAGTTCCTTCTCATAATGATGTAGAACCTCCTCTGTTCCAGCTCACACCCGTTGCCCTCATCCTATCATTGGGTGCCACAGAGCAGAGCCTGGCTTCATCCTCCTGACACCCACCCTTCACATATTTACCAACATTCATGGGGTCACCCCTCAGTCTTTTTCTCCAAGCTAGAGATCCAGCTCCCTCAGCCTTTCCTCAACAGGGAGATGCTCCACTCCCTTCATCATCCCTGTGGCTCTGTGCTGGACTCTCTCAGGCACCTCTGTGTCCTTCTGAGACCCAGCTCCCTCAGCCTTTTCTCATCAGAGAGGTGTTCCACTGCCTTCATCATCCCAGAGGATGCAAAAAGGAGCAGTGCCAGACCCACTGGACCAGCAGACCGTGCCCTGCTCTACCCATTCAACAGCACTTCATCTACCTGATCCCGTGGGGATGCAGATCTGGAATTCAGATTCGCAGCTGCTGCTGTTCAGGTTCCCCCAATCCCCCAGGGACACATTTCCTTATTGTCTCCAGGAGAAACACAGTCGAGTCTGTTTATAAAACTAGTTATTGGTTTGAATTAACATTTAAAACCCTCCGTGGGTTGCATTTCCATTTATAACATCTCCCGGTAAGATTGTTTGATAACGCAAATTCTCATCTACCGCCTCAACAGACCCCGTCAGTGTCGGGGTGGGTCTTGATTTCGGTGGCTTCTTCCTCCCTCCCACATCCCCCTCCACCTGGCAATAGGACCTGCTGCACAGATGTGTCAGTGCAATTCTGACAGCTAAACTTTAGATGCCGTTTGTGTCATCGGTTTTTAATTTCCAGCGCGTCGCCCTCCTGCATTCGGGGACCCGGGAAATGAACCGTTCACCTACTACGTTTGGTGGCAGCCCAACGTGTCGGGAATGCTGCCGGATGCTCTGCCTGGTGATTGAATCCTGGTGATGGGAGGGGGAGATGAGCTGCTCTGTGCCTTTGTGTTGTAATGGCTGGGGTTGGGGGGCTTCTTCCTCCCCAGTAATGAAGTGGTTTAGATTGGTGCAGAACAAGGCACTGACTGCATGAGGCAGATGCACCCCAGGCAAAGGGTGGCAAAGCCCTGGAAGGGGCTGCCCAGGGAGGTTGTGGAGTCTCCTTCTCTGGAGATGTTTAAAACCCACCTGGACGTGTTCCTGTGTGACTTGGACTATGAGATCCTGCTGTGACAAGAGGACTGGACTGGAGGATCTTTTGAAGTCCCTTCCAACTCCTACTGTTCTGTGAGTTTCAAAGAACACAGACTGGTATAGGTGTTGTGTTGTGGAACAAGGTCTCTGAGAGCACCCTGGTCTAGGTGATCCTGCTCTGTCAGGAGGACTGGACTAGGTGATGTTTCGAGGTCACTTCCAATCCCTAATGTTCTGTGATTCTGTCTTGTGGAGTCTCCTTCTCTGGAGGTGTTTAAAACCTGCCTGGACATGTTCCTGTGCAACTGAATCTAGGGGATCCTGCTGTGGCAGGGGGATTGGACTGGAGGATCTTTCGAGGTCCCTTCCAATCCCTGATGTTCTGTGATTCTGTGATTCTGTGAGCGTGTGGTTGTCCCCTTGGTGCCACCTGAGTGGAAGCAAGTGATGACTGACAAGCAGAGACGTGCCTCACACTGGGGTTGTTGCTTCTGCAGGAGCAGAGCCCCTTTAGAGCTGGATAGAGAGCTCCCTTTGGATCTTTCTGCTACACAGACTCCACGACCCATGCCAACGTGCTCAAACACAAGAAAGGCTCGTTGTGTTAATTGCAATCGTCTTGTTATGCAAAGTCATCACCAGACTAATGTCCCGTGTTATTGCCAGGAGCTGCAGGCACCTCTGTTCAAACAGAAGCCAGGATAAGGCAGTCTTGCAGCCACTTCCAGCTCCTGAGAGGGGCTGTCAGAGGGCTGGAGAAGGCTGGTCCCGAGGGCAGGGAACGATAGGACCAGGGGTCGTGGTTTGAAGCTGGAAGAGGACAGAGTGAGGCTGGACAGGAGGAAAATGTTGTGGAATCTGAGGGTGGGGGATCTCTGGAACAGGCTGCCCAGAGTGTGAGCTGGGTGGAAGCCCCCACTCTGGAGCCATTCAAGGTCAGGCTGGCTGGGGCTGTGGGCAACCTGGTCTGGTGAGCGCTGGCCCTGCTTGTTGTAGGGGGATTGAACTGGATTCCACCTTCCAGCCCTGTGATTCTGTGACTCTGTAAGTGTGCAGATAGGGCTGAGCTCCACTGCTGGCTGGCAAGACAGCTCTGGGGTACCCTGGGAGAGCAGACAGTGCTCCCATGTCACTGCTGGAGTTGGTGACTCTCACAGTCACAGAGAGGAGCCTATGTGGGTGGCTGGAGGAGACCAAAACGCTCTCCTGCAAAAGCCTCTCTGTCTCTCTGCCACGTTGTTCCCCAAGTCCCTGCTTCCTCATCTGCTAAGGCCATAAACCACCCGTTGCCCTCACTGCCCTCAGACATTGCCCAGGCTGTGCAGGTCCATCTGTGGAACCTTTTCATGACCAAGCTGGATCAAGTCCTGAGTGACCTGCCCTGAACTTTGAGCAGGAGGTTGGGCTGGAGATCCCCTGGGATCTCTTCCCACCTGAACTCTCTATCATCTCAGGTACTAACCCCTCCATGAAGACTGCTCATGGGCACCACGTCACATTTGCTGGCACCTCTGCAGATGAAGAGCTGTGAAAAACTGCCCATTTTTGGGTCACTGGCTATTTTCTGTTGTTTGTTTCAAAGGAACTGCAGGATTTATTTGAGCAGAAACACGCTGGTGGGATGAATTACACTTGTTGGTGGTGTTTTCCCGCCCCGGCACTGGTTTCTAATGGGTGTGGTATTCTCTGGAGGATGACTTGACTCCTGTAAGCAGCTTTTGATGTGCTGCAGCACAGTTCTGGGAGAAGGAAGCTGGAGCCGAAGCAGCTGCCTGTCATTGCAGGCAGCAGGCTCTGCTCTGTGTGGCTCGATCGTTCTGAGTGACTGTTGGGCTTTTGAAGTGATGCTGGTGTGAAGTGGGCAAAGTGTTCTGCTTAATGACAGCCTGTGCAGGCTCCTGAGAGAGGTGGGACCAGCTTCTCCCCAGCACCCAACACATCCAAGTGAGCTCTGAGACCTTCTGAGAGAACCACAGCTCAGTAAATGCTTGTCCAGGGGAGGGATCTTGAGGCACTGGAGGGTGGCATCTGTTTAGAATCATAGAATCATGAGGGATTGGAAGGGACCTCGAAAGATCATCTAGCCCAATCCCCCCACAACAGCAGGATCATCTAGACCAACTCAGGGAAGAACACATCCAGCCAGGTCTTAAACATCTCCAGTGAAGAAGACTTCACAACCTTCCTGGGCAGCCTGTTCCAGTGCTCCATCACCCTCACTGGGAAGAAGTTCCTTCTCATGTCTATGAAGAACCACAGAGCACAGAAAAGACCCAGGAGATGTCACTTGGTATCAGGAGCCTTGGATACACTTGGTCACAGCAGATGGGGAATCTCAGAATGACAGAGGATCGCTGAATGGTTGAGGTTGGGAGAGACCTCTGAGATGATAAAGTCCAGCCAATGTGACCCATGGACCCAGCTTTACTCAGATCTACCTACGACAGCAGCTTGGCCCAAGAGGTTGAGAGGAAGGTGTTGTCTAAGCAGGCACGAGAACCACGCTAAGAGATGAGTATTTCTGAAACATAAAATCTCCTTTTAACACATAACAGCCTCTCTCAGCCCCTTGTCCCTGAGTGGCTCAGCTGGGTGGCCAAACCCTTGATGGTACCTGCTGTCATCTGCTGTGAGGAACTGCCACTCTGGGATGCAATGAATCAGAGTACTTAGACAGAGAGGTTCTCCACCCTCGTGTGTCAAGCAGAAGGGTACTCAGAAGAGTCCTCTGAGCTTCAACCAGGACCTCTGGCTTGTGGTACAGCACCATGGGTGCCCCAGCAGAACTGCTGGCCAAGAGGAAGGGCCAGCTTGGCAGTGCTTGTATTTCTCTCAGTGCTCTCTTTAGCTCAGAGCCCCCCCCTTAAAAATTGGTGACCTCCCAGGCAGTGGGAGAGACACAACCACCTTTCGTCTTGGTCTTCTCCATCTTTTCCTGGCCCCTGCTCCCACATCCCACCACTGCCACATCTCTTCCTCTCCCCTTTTCACTGAACCTCCCTTGTCTCTTCTCTTTAAGCTGCCGGGGCAGGAGTTGGGTTGCGGGAGCCTTCAATTTCCTATTCAGTTCATCATGGAGCAGCAATTTTCTGCACTTCCATAATTAGGGGGATTTTAAGCAAACTACCCTGTGGATGATTACAGCCGGATTCAATTTCTGTTGCTTTGATCACCAGAGGACGAAGACGCCGCTTGAATACTGGGGTATGTGCTCTGCCTAGAGAAGCATCTCACAGGAGCTGCTGCCTCCCCTTCTCCTCTCCCCACCTTGCTCCTTCCAGCCCCCATCACCCCTCCTTACAGCTCAGACACAATCTCTGCTGCTTCTTTGGTTCAAGTGGAAGCTCTGTTCAAATCAGGTTGTTTTCCCAGCTGAGAGGCAGCCTGATGTGATGGTTAGAGCAGGGCAGGAGGAGAGCAGAGCGAGGGAGTTTAATTTCCAGGTGTGTGCCTCGGTTTCCTCATCTCTAAAGTGATGGGGCTGAGGGACAGGGTGTTAAATCCCTGCACTGCTTTGTACAGGCTCCTACACCCGGTGTCCTGTGGGTGAAAGGCAAACTTGACTTCCTGGGGCTGCAAGATGGTTTGGGGAGCCCTGTGATACCGAGATGTCTTTGCAGAGATAACTGGTGCTTCCTGCTTTGATCAGATTTGACACTCAGGAACAAACACACGATGCTCTGCCGTCACCTTTTTGCTTCAGCTATCTCCCCCATCATCTGCTTTCTGCTCCAGGGCTGAGAGCTCAGCCACGAGTGACGGGTCACTGCAGCATTTAATCCTTTCTGGTTCCTGAGAAGGGGAAATGCCAGAGCATGGCTGGTGAGGCTGAGGACACCCCCCCTGTATTTCCTGAGTCCCCATGAATCACAGAATGTTTGGGGTGGAAATAGAGCTCAGAAAATTTTCGAGTGCAATCCCCCTGCCAGAGCAGAATCCCCTAGATCAGGTCACACCAGAACATCCAGGCTGGGTTTGAACGTCTCCAGAGCAGAAGACTCCACAACCTCTCTGGGCAGCCTGTTCCAGGGCTCTGTCAAGAAGTTTTCCCTTCTGTTTCCATGGAACCTCATCTGCTCCAGCCTGTCCCCGCTGCCCCTTGTCCTGTCACTGGTCACCTCTGAGCACAGCCTGGCTCCATCCTCCTGAAACCTGCCCTTTCCATATTGATCAACATTAATAAGGTCTCCTCTCAGTCTCCTCTTCTCCAGCTGAAGACACCCAGCTCCCTCAGGCTTTCCTCATCAGGGAGATGCTCCACTCCCTTCATCATCCTTTTAACTGTGGTCCTGTGAGGGCTGCAGAGTGAGTGGAAATGTTGTAGGACAGGAGATGTAGGGAGAAGTACTTCAGGACCTCATTAATGTTGATAAATATGTGAAGGATGGGCGTCAGGAGGATGGAACCAGGCTCTGCTCAATGTCGTCTAGTGATAGGACGTGGGGCAATGGGTGTCAGCTGGAACAGAGGAGGTTCCATATAATTATCAGAAGGACCTTCTTCCCAGTGAGGGTGACAGAACCCTGGAAGGGGCTGCCCAGGAGGCTTGTGGAGTCTCCTTCTCTGGAGACATTTCAAACCCACCTGGACATGTTCCTGTGCGACTTGATCTAGGTGATCCTGCTGTGGCAGGGGGATTGGACTAGATGACCTTTCAAGGTCCCTTCCAATCCCTCATGTTCTGTGATTCTGGGAAGAAGATAGCAGAGACAAAAAGAGGCTGAGGTGATCACCATAAGCAGCTTCCTCCCCAGACCGTGGGAAGAGATGGACCAGAGCTACCACAGTCCTTCCCAGCACAGGGGAAGGTCAGACCACACCTTCCACAGGTACCTACTCTGCTTGGAAGATCACTCTTGAGGAGGTTCTGCCTTCCTGGCCCTAAACATGAACATGATGGGCTGTCAGCTCGGGGATATTAATAGACTATTAATGCTTCCAAGTTTCCTGCGCCACGTGTATGGGTTTTCCATAGGTTAATTAGGCCATATTTCAGGATAATTACAGCTGTATATTTCTACACTAATTAAGTGGCTTTAAAACATACCCACAATGTGGCTCAGTGAATCATAATTAAACTTCCTCTGCCTCCTGCTATACTCCATGGAACTAATACCCATAAAAGACCCAAACGCTGCTGCGTGCCAGCCGCAAACTGGAGCTCACAGAAATCATCCTATGGAATGGGTCTTGTTTTTATAGGGTTCTTGAACAAATTAATTCCAGCTGAATATTACATGAGGCATCCAAGTTCTCCTGCTTCCTTCCCTTTGTTTGTATTTATCCCCCTCATGGACTGTCACCTGGTGAGGGACAGCGGGGAATCGGGGTGAGAGGGGGGTGGCTCGTTCATGCCACGTTTGCCGACAGCAGAGTGCTTTGCTTTTCTCTGCCTTGGAGATGAGGAAGGTTTAAGGTCCGGGGGAAAGTTCATAGTGAAATCCACCACTCTCAGATTCAACAGCCTCTTCCTCCTGTCCAGCCTCACTCTGCTCTTTTCCAACCTCAAACCGCGACCCCTCATCCTATCGTTCCCTGCTCTTGGGAACAGCCTTCCCCAGCCTTCTGACAGCCCCTTTCAGGGGCTGGAAGGTCACTAGAAGGTCTCACCAGAGCCTTCTCCTCTTCAGGCTGAACAACCCCAACTCTCTCAGCCTGTCCCCAGAGCAGAGAGGCTCTAGTCCTCTGAGCGTTTTCACAGAATCACAGAACATTAGGGATTGGAAGGGACCTTGAAAGATCATCCAGTCCAATCCCCCTGCCACAGCAGGATCACAGTCACACAAGAACATCTCCAAGTGGGTTTTAAACATGTCCCGAGAAGGAGACTTCACAGCCTCCTCTGGACCTGCTCCAACAGCTCCTCACCCTTCCAACAGCTCCTCACCCTTCTTGTGCTGGGGGCTCCAGAGCTGCCCACAACACTCCAGGTGAGGTCTCACCAGGGCAGAGCAGAGGATCAGAATCACCTCATCTCCCTTCCATCAGATTTTCCCATTTCCAGTGGCACTTTGCCACCCCTGTGCAAACAAACCTGTATTTATGTCCATCTCCCTTGTCCCCACCCCTGAGTGGGCTCATGAGTGTCCTTCAGCAGGTCAAGTAAAGGCCCTGGGTTAGCTGCAGGGAGATGTCTTGGCCAGCAGACTTCAGACAGCATCTCTTTGCATTTCCAACTTGCTTGGTCCAGCTGTACCCACAAGCCTTTGATGTGAGCTTGCAGTTGATATTCCAGTGGCCAAATGAATGATCAGAGGGTGCAGCGACGGCTGCTCCAGAAATAAAATCAGACAGACAGACAGATAGAGCCAGATAGATCAGTCTGACTGGGAGAAGCACATTTTAAGCATCACTACAGCACATTAATGGAAATCAAGTGTGATTTTCTTATTCATCCTGGAAACTCGTGCCAGGGGTTGAGTTCAGCTACTCAGGAGACAGACATGAGGGCCATGTGAGCAGAATAGCTGATCCGAAACGGATCTCGTTGCCAGCCCAGGATTCTTTTTGCAAGTAATTCCTGCTGCCAAGCGCGTCTGAAACTTCCACCAGGACCAGCGCTTCCACCCAGAGTCCCCGGCCACTTTTACCAGCAACCTCACCTAATGAATAGATTCTGCGAGACATCTTCATGCCAAGAGCTCGGAGATGGGAGCCAAATTTGTAGGATTATTGATGAATTATTCAGCCACCTCTGCCGGCAGCACCGACATGTGAGTCAGGAGCTTAATGCCCGGAGGCACCACGTTCATTGTGGGAGCAGGAAGCCTGGAGTGTTGGTTTGTAATCGACGCGTTGCCTGAAAGCCTCTTACCTGTGCAAATCCATTTTCTCCAGGTCTCAGGACTTAATCGCAGCTGCCTCATGCTTGGGCACAAAGAAGCTTTGGGGTGGGGCTGTGTCAAAGGTTCTCAGGGAGCAGAGGAGGCTGGAAAACCGTTTGGTTCACTTGGAGTGACTGAATGGGAGAGGGGAAGACGCATCAAGACCATTCAGGTGAGGGGCAAGGAGAAGCTTTCTATTTACTGGAGGCTCAGGCATGAGAACAAGTTATCCAGGAGTGACACTGCTTCTCCTTCCTCAGAGGTGGACTGTGCCAGCACCTGTCGAAGACATTCTGAAATGAGAGAATCACAGACTGGTTTAGGTTGGCAGGGAGCTCAGAGCTCCCCCAGTGCCAACCCCATGGTGTGGGCAGCGACACCTCTCAGCAGACCAGGTTGCCCAGAGCCACATCCATCCTGGCCTTGCAAGGGTGGAACAGCCACAACCTCCCTGGGCAACAGTTCCAGGGCCTCAGCACCCTCCCAGGGAGAATGAGAGAAATCCGACTGTGGAGTAAGAAGGGATGATGATTCTGCTTCATGGAAAGAGGGGTTAAAGAGATGTTCTCCTGAATTCCATCCCAGCTCTACATGTCAAAGGCAGGGAGGGAGACAATTATCCTCTGGGTCAACTCAAACAGGCCTGAGTTCTGATGAAGATGTTTCAGAAGCATCACTGAGTGTGGGAGACATCAGCAGGTTCCCCAGGATGGATGAAACCTGCCTCAATTCAAACCACAGGTGCCTTGCCCTGCAATGGTTGTCAGTGCTGAAGGCAGCTTTCTTCTCAAGAGGAGAGAAGAGGCAGTTCAGCAGGTCTCAGAAGGCTTCCACCTCTCTTCTGCTCCATGAAGTCCAAGCTGCATGTCCTGCAGCAGTGTAGGTGGCTACTTCTCCCCTCAAATTCACGAGCCCCAAGCCTTGACCCAAAGCCTCCAGAAACTACAGCAGCAACGTCTTCAAAAAGCCCCAACAAATCACTCAACTTAGTTTGTTGGATTTTTAAAGCTCTTTGAAAGATCTGGGTGCCTTTTTCCAGTTCAGAAGGAAGGCAGCCAACCTCCCCCTCTGCTCGCAACACTTGCCACATGGCATCAGCCCAGCTTTCATGTGCCCCCCCCCGGGGGGGGCTGCTTTTCTGGCTCTGAAGGGGCTGTATTTTGATGCAGCCTGATGAGTGTCCTGCAGCAGCGAGACTGGGAGGCCCTACATAAAGTGCCAGCCATTACCATCAATCGCTCCTGGCTGCCGCGGCTGACGTTTATGTGGCAGGTACTGCAGTCCATAACAAGCTGCTGCCGCTGTGAAAATATCCCGGTGTGCTCGTGGCTGAGCTGCAGGGCACATCTGGAGATGAGGGACGAGCACTTTGCAGCTGTTGAGAAGGATGAAGGGGGCTGATGCTTTGCAGCGGCTGGCAGAGGCGTGAAGCAGCCGAGCTGGATGCAGGGCTGGGGCTGCACCGGGCAGCTTCCAGCTGGAGTTGCAGTTTGCTGCAGTGACTCCATCCCTGAGCACAAGCACAGGAGGGTTTTTGCTCTCTGCTGTGTGGGCAGCCTGGAAACACCTGCCACAGCTTTCCCTGTGGTGATTTCCAGCTAAATTCCTGATTAGGGAGGGTGGCTGGGTGTTAGGCACCCAGTTTTGAGGGATAAAGGAAGGCTGCCACAGGGTAGACAGACAGATGACTCCTGTTCTGGGGTGCTCACAGCCCTTTGGAGCAGTGTGGGGCTGCTGGGGGTACATTGAAATTGGACTGAGAGAGATAGAGAAAAGGAGGGTGCAGTGATGACCCTTTGAGGTGGAGGGTCCCTGCTAGGCAGGGCTGAGAGTCCAGGCTGCAGTCCTGGGAGCTTGGTTCACACTGCAGAAGAGCTGCTCAGGGTGCAGGGGAGCTCTGCAAAGGACAACCTGGTATATCCAAGACAGAATCATAGAATCACTAGGGATTGGAGGGGACCTACCACACCAGGATCAGCTAGCCCTCTCTGCTTGCAAAGGCTCTCCTTTGTAGCAGACAGCTCCTTGGTGTTGGAGGCCATGGGACAGGCTCAGCTGCCCTCCTGAAGTCCAGCTGCACCCTGAAGAGAGAGCAGCTCACTGAGATGAGCCACAGCCACCTGCTTTTTGCCAATAGAGCTGGTAGGAGATTAAAAGCAAAAGCAGAGGATTTGTTCTGGAAGGAAAACCACCACCTCAGGCACTTTTAATAAACTGATAATCAAATAAAGAAGAGGCAACAATAAATTAACATCCCTTACAGGAGACGGGCAGGACGATCCTTTAAAACCCATTGCCAGGGTTGTAACTGGGGAGAGGAAGGAAGGAGGGGAGAAGAAGGAAGGAGGGGAGGGGAGAAGCAGAGGCTAAAAGCAAAAAGAAGGCATTTAACCCCCTTGTCAGACATGTGGATCCCACGTCTCATTTCCGACGGCCTGACACCATGTGCAAGTGCTGATAAGGGTTTGTGTGTGAAATTGGCAGCTCAGTCTGCAGCATCTGTCTGCCACAAACCATCGCCCTGGTGCACAGATAAAGGAGGGAGCCTGGCTGAGCATGACTCTGCGATTAAACTTTCCATCCGAGGTGGAGAAAGAGGCAGGTTCCTATCGAGGCTGCTATTAGTTAATGAGCAGGGCTATGTGTGAGCGATGCTAGTGGTCTGCGTGGCCGGGTACTACTGGTCCTGGGTTGTCTGTGGACTGGAGAAGAGTGCAGGGAGAAGGGGCCATATGGGTAGAGAGTCAGAGAATCATTAAGGTTAGGAGAAGCCTCCAAAATCATCCAGTCCAACCTTCAACCCAACCTCACCCTGCCTGCTGAACCCTGTTTCCTAGCATCACACAGTACAGATGGGCTTGGGGACGTGGGCAAGAAGCTGAGTGTGAGAAGCAGGTGAAGAGGAAGCAGTCGGCGCACAAACCATGTTTGGAGGAATTGGGATGTGCTTGTGAGGACTGGTGAGCAGTGATGCTGGAAGAGTGGACCAAGAACATAGAATCACAGAAGCATAGGATGCATTGGGTTGGAAAGGACCTCCAAAGGGCAGCCAGTCCAACCCCTACAACAAGCCGGGCCAGCACTCACCATTCCAGGTTGTCCATAGCCCCAGCCAGCCTGACCTTGAATGGCTCCAGGGATGGAGCCTCCACTCCCTCTCTGGGCAGCCTGTTCCAGGGATCCCCCACCCTCAGATTCAACAACTTTGTCCTCCTGTCCATCCTCACTCTGCCCTTTTCCAGCTTCAAACCATGACTCCTGGTCCTATCGTTCCCTGCCGTTGGGAACAGCCTTCCCCAGCCTTCTGACAGCCCCTTTCAGGGGCAGGAAGGTCCCCCCAGAGCCTTCTCCTCTTCAGACTGGACAAGCCCAAATTTCTCAGTCTGTCTTCATGAGAGAACAGTGTGGTGGTGCTGCTGCCTCTGCTCTGCTGTGAGGGCTGTGTGCTGCAGATACTGAAACTTAGAGCTGTTTCATGGCCTTGCCTGTTCTGAAGGTGCTATCCCTGCAGCTTTGATGCATCCCTCTCCCTGGCAATCAGCAGGGCAAGTAGACAGAGGAGAGATGTACAGCCCTGCAGGTCTTCCAGCTGCAGGTTCCTGTTCTCCTTCCACCAATCAGGGAAGGTGTCATGTCGGTGCCTGGCCGATGGCACTGTGAGGCAGGCAGCACGGTGCCACCAGCCGTGTCCTCATTGCCAGTGGAAGTCCCTGCATGGGGAGGAGGGAATGAGCAGCATAGAGGATGTTGAAGCACTTGGACCTTAGCAAGCCTGTTAAGTTGGAGCAGATGGCCATTCAAAAGAGCATCAACTCTTCCTTCTTCATCACTGGCCCCCATCCTGCTCTGCCTTCCAATTTTCTCTGCAAGCCTTTGACAGCTGCTCCCAGGGAAATTGCTCTTGTGTGGTAAGCCGGGGTTAAAGAAACGTAGCCCTCACCTCCTTTTCATTACCAATAAGCACACAATCCCTTTGTCTTCTGAAGCAATTTCATAGCCAGTGCACAAACACGGATCCATCAAAGGAGCCTTTCACTGGGGCTGGCACGAGAGACAATGGGACGCAGAGACACCTCCATCAACAAAGAGACGCAATTTCCATTTTGATAACGGACGTCCCCGGCTCCCCGTCGAACGCCCGCCTCTTGCTTCCCACTCTGTTTTCTCTCTCCTTCCCCTCACCAGCCAGAGGAACCTGCCAAGCAGCGTGGGGTGTGTGTACAATAGCATCTCCCCGGCCCTCCCATCGCCAGTTGTCGTGCTGACAGATCTGATACGTCTGCACGCTGCGCTTCGCCTTTTCATTCCAAACAGGAGACATGCGGAGAGAAAAGCAGGGCCCTATTTCCCCCCTTCAGTGTTATCTTCTTCTTTCATGTTCTCATCACAATGCCACCATGGTGATAGGAAAAGAGCTGCCTAAAGAGCCACCAGGCAGTTTTCTGCGTGTGCCTGTCCCACTGGGTGAGAGCACATGGGGCTGGATGTGGGTCCCGCAGAGCTGGAGCATCCTCATGGCTGAGAGGGTCTTCCCAGGCTTGTTAATTTAACTGGCTGCCTGGCACAGGGCTCCCGGCCAACTGACTCTGTGTGGACATGCACAGGGGTGCTGTCCTGTTAGGATTGGTGAATGTGTCCATAAATACATAATCACAAGCAAACTGCTGTCACAGTCAGGAGCTTCACCTATTTCTAAATTATTCACCTGCTTTTCCTCCTCACCAAATGATTTATCTCTAGCAATTGCAGAGCAGATCTCAGACCACATGGCAAAAGATTAACATGTTCCTCTTGCTTTTGCCAAACTGAGAAAGCAAAATACTGAGCTTCCATCCACTGTCCATCCATCCATCCTTTTATCCATCCATCCATCCTCCCATCCATCCATTTATCCATCCATCCATCCTCCTATCCATCCATTTATCCATCCATCCATCCTCCTATCCATCCATCCTCCCATCCATCCATCCATCCATCCATCCATCCATCCNTCCATCCTCCCATCCATCCATTTATCCATCCATCCATCCATCCATCCATCCATCCATCCATCCTCCCATCCATCCATCCTCCCATCCATCCATCCATCCATCCATCCATCCATTTATCCATCCATCCATCCTTCCATCCATCCATCCCTCCATCCACCCACCCATTCTCTCCACTGTGGTTGAGGTGTTTTCCACGCTGCCCGAGCAAGACCAGCATCTTGTGACCTGTCTGCCCTGGTGGCAGGTTTCTAGTCACTGTGTTACAACGGAACATCCTCCTTGTGTGGCTTCTGTCTCCCAGGCCTTGCAATATTCATGTCCCCATGGCCAGAAGAACTGTGAGCAGTTCCATGTTGGATGTCTCCTGCCAGGAAAGCATCAGCGAAAGTCAAAGCCAATGGGGCCAGGGAGAGGCCAACTGGGAGCAATCCCGCTCTGAGCATTCAGACTCCACACCAGCAGTTCCCTGACATTGTCATGGCTGTTGAACATCACAGCTGATCTCAGCCACCAGGAATCCTGGGGTATGCAGGCACGGAAATGAGCTCCAGCTCTTTGTCCTTCGGGGCACTCCGTGATGGAGCTCAGCAGGGCTGGGTTTGCTCCCTCCAGGCTCTGCTGAGAGAGGATCCTGCACTGTGGTTGGGAAGATGCACTGCAGGGGTTCCTCCCGCTCCTGCTATCAAGCTGTGATCCAGAGAGGGAAGAATGAGTGAAATAAACCTAAGGAGAGGGGGAGTGGAGAGTGAAGAGGGTGAGGAAACACACAGGAGACCTTTTCACGGGTAGGAGGGAACGAAAGAGCGGGGAAGTGATGAAAACAGAAAGGAAAAGAAGCGTTGCATGTGATGGATTGTTCGCCAGGAGCCCAGGATCAAAACACCAGCTAAATTAGGGTATTACAGGTCACCGAGCAGAAATTGCACAATGCCTGAGCCTCTAACAAAGGTTAAAACACAGAACAAAGACGAATAACGGCACAAAGCAAAGGCACTGACCATGAACTCCAAACAGAAAGGGGCGCTTTGTGGAGATGATGGGAAAGCAGAAGAAATTGCCGCTTGCAACCGGCGTTCACTGGGTTTGATGGAAAATGAAACGGGCTTTTCGGAGACCCAGCATCCTGGACGTGGGCTTGGCGAGGGCTTGCAATGACATCAGCACACTTAGAGCACTCGGCAGGAAGGAGAAGCCAACCCTGGTGTAGGAGAAGACAAGCGTGGTTCCATGGACAGGACTCCAGATGGATGTTGGGATGTAGGGAGGAAGGAACCCCTGGCTTCTCTGTGCTGCTGAACAGAGCTGTCTGGGAGTCTTTCAGTGAAATCTTCAGCTGGAAAATAAGAGTCTAGCTGACTTGGTCTAGGGGGATCCTGCTGTTGCTGGGGGATTGGACTAGAATCATAGAATCATTAGGGATTGGAAGGGACCTCAAAAGATCATCTAGTCCAATCCTCCTGCCACACTAGGATCATCTAGACCAAGACATAGAGTCAGTCAGAGTTAGAAGGGACCACAGGATCATCCAGTTCCAACTCCCCTGCCATGGGCAGGGACACCCCATCCTAGATCAGGCTGGCCAGAGCCTCATCCATCCTGGCCGTAGTCGTTTTTTGAGGTCCCTTCCAATCTCTAACGTTCAGTGATTCTGTGCAAACTGAATTCTGGGTTCTGCTGAGTTCTGGGTTTGAAAATGTTTGCAGAGAGAAACTGAAATGGTTGCAGTAGGCAATTTTTGACCTGGTTTGCTAAGGAAAAAGGAGATTGTGGGGTCCCAACACATGGTACTTGTGATAAAATGCTTCTCTGTCCCATCCTTCACCTCTGGAATCCATTGACAGGTTCTCTTTGACAGGTTTGATGAAGGGAGAGTGGTCCTCGGGGTGATCCAACTCTACACAGGTCTGTGCAAGAAGAAGGTCATATGGAATCATAGAATCATTAGGGATTGGAAGGAACCTCAAAAGATCATCTAGTCCAATCCCCCTGCCACAGCAGGATCACCCAGACCAAGTCACACAGGGACACATCCAGGGAGGTTTAAAACCTCTCCAGTGAAGAGACATTGGGTTGTGACATTCAATAGCAGCACCTATTTTCAGGGCTGAGGACTCAGTTCTGAGGAGGAAAGAGCCTTGAGTTCACTGGCACAGGTAGTCCCCATCACCTGGGGAAACCTTGCCTGCCCCTAACATTGTTTCTGGAGTCTCACACGCTCCAACCTGGGCTCAGAGTCCCACAAACACTGATTCCCGCTCATCTCACACAGAAACCATCTCTGATCTCCCCGGCAGCCTGTCCTCTAGGTGACTTTTAGGGTTGCTATGGCAGCAAAATTGATAACTCCCATCTAAAAAGGCAATTCAGTGTTGCACAGGGAGATCGACAGCATCCATCACGCCGGCACCCCATAGGTGCTGGAATGTGTGACCACCGCATCTACTCGAGCTGCATTTTTCACAGCTCTGTAGCTGCATGCTGTTACTTGGACCTTCTGTGAAGGGAAGGCAGTAGCCTGGCGTGTGGCAAGGAAGCGAAAGCCATGCGACCTCCTTGCGTTGCCGCAGATGTTGTAGATAAGTCCCAGTAGAAGGTGGCTGTGACGGCGGCTGCTGCCTGTTGGATGCTCAGCAGTGCTCTGCTCTTTAGGGGGATGCTCTGGGTGCTGCCTGTGGTGACAGATGTTCCTTCAGCTTCGTATCTGGTTCTGCTGTGAGGCTGAGATAGCAAAGTCTTTGCTGGGCTTCTTTAGGGTGCTCTCCTTTCAGTGCCTCAGATCTGCCTGGCAGCCAGCGAGGCTGTGCAAACAGAAGGAACCCAGGGATGCAGAGGATGGAAAGTCAGGCCGTGACATAAAACCAGTCTGTTATCTCTGTCTCCAGACTAAGGGCAAAGCTGGGAGCAATTCATCCTGCAACTGCCTCCCACCAGCTGGCTGTGAGTCTGAACCCAAACAGAGAGTTTGCCTTGACAACTGTTCATGCCAGTCCCTGGATCTGGCATGGTGCCTTCTGCAGACAACGGTGCCTGGGCAGACCAGGAGAAGAGACAGACCCTGCACACTCCCCTCATGGAGAGTGGCTGCAGGTCGCAGGAGCTATGAGCTGGGGAGAAAAGAAAGAGAGTGAGGAGAGACCCATGGCAAAGCTGAGAGCATAGGCTGGACACAAAACCTTCTGACTGCAGGAGATCCAGGTGACAACAGCATGTGGGAGATCCTGTTACTGGTCTAGATGTTTCTAGGGTCACCATGTGTCTCCCTTTTCTGGCACAACTGCCCTATTGCTGAAGCAGTCACTGGGCTGCTCAGCTCTGCTCCCTGTTTTCCCATTCGACCTGCTCTGATTTTTAGCCTCTTTTCAACTCTTGGAGTTGCATTTCACAGAATCACTTGGGTTGGAAAAGACCCCTGAGATCATTGAGTCCAACCAGCTAACCCACCTTACAAGTTCACCCCCAAACCACATCCCTCAACACCTCATCCAAATGATCCTTAAACACATCAGGAGTGGCAACTCAACCACCTCCCTAGGAAGCCCATTCCAGTACTTGACCACCCTTTCTGTAAAAAAATTCTTCCTAATATCAAGTCTAAATCCTCCTTGTTGTAACTTGAACCCCTTCCCTCCTGTTCTATCACTAATTGCTTGTGCAAAGAGACCAGCACCTCTCCACTAGAGAGTGATGAGGTCTCCTCTCAGCCTCCTCTTCTTCAAACTAAAGAGCCCCAGCTCTTTCAGTCTTTCCTCATCAGATTTGTTCTCCAGGCCCTTCACCAGCTTTGTTGCACCTGCTCCAGCTCCTTCACATCTCCCTTGTACTGAGGTGCCCAAAACTGGACACAGCACTCAAGATGTGGCCTCACCAGAACCAAACACAGGGGATGATAACCTCCAGCTTTGATTGTAGCACCTGAGGTAGCAGCAGCAAGTGCAATTTCCAGGGTGGGTTTCGTGGGTGGTTCAGAAGAAACCCCCCTGCCTTAGCCTGAGCAGCTCCATAGCCTTCACAAAGCAACTGCAGATCACTCACACACACTGCACACTGCCCTCTCTTCTAAAAAGATTAGCAGCATCAGCTGGACTGGCCCAGAGCTACTGTTCCACACCCACACAGCCTGCAAGCAACCTCTTCCTTGGTGGCCCTCCAGAGTCTTTGTCCTTCAGCATCCCTCACCAGTGATGGAGATGAAGACTCATCCCGTCCTGTCTGAACCAGCAGGTCATCCTCCATCCCACATGGGAGCTGCCTGGCAGGTCCTCTGTCTCTCTGCTAGACTGTCCTTCTGCACAGTCAGAGCACTGTGACAAGTGGCCAGTTGTTCCTCTGGAAGCCCTATCTGCTCTAGCTCAGCTCTGCCACCAAGCAAGCGCAGGAGCTCCAAACCATCACTCATACCTCTGAGCACTTTCCACCCCACACCTCAACCCTCCTTCCTGCCTTTCTCCATGGTGGCAAACAAACAATCACAAGTTGGAGGATGGCAGAGGCAGGCTGCCACCCCCTCCCAGGACTCAGCTGTGCAGACGCAGTCACTTTTCTCTCCATTAGTCCCATGGCAGCTCTGCAAACTGCTGCTTCACAGCCCCAGCACTGGTAAATCTGTTCACAGCTGTTTGCTCCCCAGTTGGAGCAGCTGGGATTTGCAGCTCTATAAAAGTCTCAGAGCACCACTGGAACCCCCAGGCAGCCTCATGAATAACACTACTCAGTATGGAAATGATCTGTCTGGGGAGGAGACCAAGAGGAGCCCCTGGGATGCCATTGTTGTCTCTTGGCTGAGGGAAAGACCTCATCTCTCTGGTGTCACAGCAGACAGACCATCACCTTCGTGACAGTTGTGTGTATAAAGGTTTCACCCAGAACACAGGGATGAAGGAGACCTTTCCCACAGGCTCCTGGCTTCTGTGTGAGCTCTGTCCTTCCTGGTTCACTGTGTGCACAGCCCTTGGCACTGCCCACCCAGATGTAGTGGGGTGAATCCATTCAGCCACTCTGAAGAACAGGTCTGGTGAGCAGAGGCTGAGGGAGCTGGGGCTGTTCAGCCTGGAGGAGTCTGAGAGGAGACCTCACTGCTCTCTACAACTACCTGAAGGGAGGTTGGCCTCTTCTCCCTAGACACTAAGGATAGGAGCACAGGAAGTGGGGTCAGGTTGTGTCAGGGGAGGTTCAGATTGGATCTCAGGTAAGACTTCTACCCAGAAAGAGTGGAGAGGCCTTGGATCAGGCTGCTCAGGGATGGGGTGGAGGCACTGACCCTGGAGGGGTTCAACAATCCAGGGTGTTTGAGGAGATGGGTTAGTGGTTGGGGGTTGTAGGGTGGCTGGTTGGACTTGATGATCTTGAAGGTCTTTTCCAACCTTGTTGATTCTATGATTCTCTGCCTAGCAGGGTCCTGAGCTCTTTCTGGAGCTGGATGTGTCTCCAGGAGACAGAGGAGGGCTGCTGGATCAGCTCTGTTCTTGCTATGCCTTTGCCACCAAGTGAAACCCAGACACTCCTCCTGCTGAGAAAACCCTGGCAGCCACCTTGGTGATTCTGTGATTCTACAGCCAAGCACTAACTTGCTGCCCTGCTTTGCCACCCACTGCCAGCCCTGTCCTTCCACCCTGCTGCTCAGAGCACATCCAGCACGACTCGTGTCGTGCTGCTCGCAGTGACTCAGTAGGCAGATATCTGGTAAACAGACAGAGGGCTCTTGACTCCCCAGGTCACTCTGAACCTGGGGAAAAGCTATGAGAGAGCAGGTTCCAGCCCACTCGTTCCAATGCTTCCTCAGCCACCCTGCCCACCTCTACACTCAGTTCAGCAACTCCTCATTCTCATGTGGGTTAGCAGGGAAGGATTTAGCCAAGACCCTATCAAAGCTGGAGTCAGAGAAACAGTGAGGTCTGCACCTCATTAAGTGGAGTTAGGAAGTGTGACGGTGAGCTACAGGCTGCTGGACACTCATGATCTGCGGGGAGAGAAGTCTTGAAAGTCTTGCAAACAGAGGGGGTGGGGGAAGAGGAGGGCTTTGTGCTGAGGAGTAGAAACAGAACACAGATAACAAACCACAGGCTTAGAGAGTTGAGGTTGTTCAGCCTGAAGAGGAGAAGGCTCTTGGGGGGACCTTATAGTGACTTTCCTACCCCTGAAATGGGCTGTCACAAGGCTGGGGAAGGCTTTTCCCAAGGGAAGGGATTGACAGGATGAGGGGTCAAGGTTTGAAGATGGAAAAGGGTATAGTGAGGCTGGACAGGAGGAGAAAGCTCTTGTATCTGAGGGTGGGGGATGCCTGGAACAGGCTGCCCAGAGAGGTGGGGGAGGCCCCATCCCTAGAGTCATTCAAGATCAGGCTGTCTGGGGCTGTGGGCAACCTGGCTTGGTGAGTGCTGGCCCTGCTTGGTGTAGGTGGGTTGGACTGGCTGCCCTTTGCAAGTCCCTTCCAACCCTGTGATTCTATGACACCTCTGTCCATGGTCTCTAAGGATCTCTGGATCTAGGGAAAAGCAGATTCAGACAGCTGGGAGACCTGAAGCCTTTTTTCTTTTACTCTGGGTGGCCCCAGCCGCCCATGTGCTCAGTCCCAAAGCAGGGTAGGTGTCCCAGGGGATTGACTTAAGACTCCTGCTGTGTTGATGCAACTTCACTGCTCCTGGTCCTGGTGTCAGAATGGTTTCTACTTGCTCAGAAATCTCTGCCCACCTTAGGGACCTGCCTAGCGGTCGGGCTGTTGGACCTGCAGAGCAGGTGGCTGCAACCCTTTTGCCACCACACTTGCCTGCACTGGCACCTGAGGCACCATCTCCTGCCTCAGACAGAATGGTCTGTGCAGCTACAGCCCCTGCAACACCAGGGCACGTGTCTTGGCACGGAGACTGCTGGGTGTGCAAAAGGGAACCTACCAGCTGGCGAGGGGCTAGGGCCAGATGGTGGGTGGGATTAGAGGTATTTGATTTCTCACGACGTATCAGAAACCTCGATGATCTAATGTCACTCCAGATGTGAAACGCCTTAATCCACAGGGAAGCAGAACTTTTTCGGGAGGAAGGGATGGTCCCTGCCAGCTCTTGCCTCGTGGGGGGCGGTGGTCTGGGAGCGCTTTAGAGACACTGCAGCGCGGAGCTGCCTCATCGCTCTTCACTGGAAGCCACAGCTTCCCGCACAGCAGCTCCCATCCTCTTCCACACACGTTCGAGCGATGAGGCTCTAAAAACTGCCTTTATTACGGGGATTATTACTGTAAGTAGGTTAAACCATCACTGACAATGCCAGCCACCCTGAGGAGGAAAAAAATAGGGACTTGGAGGCTGGTGATTTCAGGCTGCTGCCCACCTCCCCTCCCAACCCCATTCTGACTAATTCAGACCTCAGGCAGATGCCTCCTGGCTACGATCTTCGATGCACAAAAAGCCTTATAAATAACCACCATTGTTCCACGATTGCCATCTCTGCCTCTCGCTCCTTCGCCTCCCCCCTGTCTGTGCAAAGGAGAGCTGCTCGTGTCTTCCCTGTCTGCTCTGCGCTGCTTTTGCTTTTCTCCCCGTACACGTGGCTCTGCTGCTGCAGAGACACAAAGCTGGGCTCCCCCTGCTTCCGAGGAGCAGCTTGTGTGGAAGGAGCTTGGCGGCTCCATGTGTCTTCGCCCAGCAGACGGGCAGCCATGCCCTTTGGTTGCTGCAGATTGGCTTCACATCTGGATTTGATTCAGTGATGTTTCTGAGCACCTCCGAGTGATGAAGTGTTTTACCGTTTGGGGTTTGCAAATAAAGACCGAGAGCTTCAGCTCCACAGGACTAGTGGCCAGCAGGATGACCATGAGCCAGCAATGTGCTCTTGTGAGCAACAGGGTCAACAGCATCCGGGGGTAGATCAGAAGGGGGGTGGTTAGCAGACTGAAAGAGGTTCTTCTCCCCCTCTGCTCTGCATTCATGAGACCACATCTGGAGTATTTTGTCCAGTTCTGGGCCTCTCAGTTCAAGAAGGACATGGAACTGCCAGAGCTGTCCAGCATAGAGCAAAGAGGATGATGAAGGAAGTGGAGCACCTCCCTGATGAGGAAAGGCTGAGGGAGGTGGGTCTCTTTAGCTTGGAGGAGACTGAGGGGTGACCTCATTAATGTCTATAAATACGTGAAGGGTGGGTGTCAGGAGGATGAAGCCAGGCTCTGCTCAGTGTCATCTAGTGATAGGACAAGGAGCAATGGGTGTGGGCTAGAACAGAGGAGGTTCCACATCAATATAAGAAGGACCTTCTTTCCAGTGAGGGTGACAGAGCCCTGAAAGGGGCTGCCCAGGGGGGTTGTGGAGTCTCCTTCTCTGGAGTCAGTTAAAATCCACCTGGACGTGTTCCTGTGTGACTTGATCTAGGTGATCCTGCTGTGTCGGGGGATTAGACTGGATGATCCTTCATCATCCTCGTTGCCCTACGCTGGACTCTCTCCAGCCTCTCCACATCCCTCTTGAGCTGAGGGGCCCAGAACTGGACACAATACTCCAGATGTGGTCTCACGGGAAAAGGTTGGGCATGGGGCAGGCACCCACCTTGTGAAGCCAGGCTGGTTTGGCCTCGTGTCACCACGGCACAGGAGATGCACAAAGCAACTCCTCCCAGCCTGGTTCCGCTGGCGGGGGAAGTTCAGTGTCAGGGGGGCATTTCACAGGCAGCTTTTCCAGAGAAGGGAAGCGGAGCATCCCCTGGAGCTGCTTTATGGTAGTTTTCATACTTGCCAGCTGTTTGCACATGAAATTGTTTCACACGATTAGGCAGGTAACAGCACCTTTAAGCCCTGTGTCAAATATTATTACGCAATAAAATAAAGCCCTGAAGGAAATCATCTTGACACACACCCTGATTTACACCCTGCACCGTGAAGATAATTACATCTCTCTGTGATATAGGAAAGGCAGCGCAGGGCGCCTGCGAGGGAGATGCAGCTGTGTCACGAGTGTCTTGTTCATCTCCGCTTTACAGGAGTCGAACAAACACGGGCACTGAGAGGGACTAACGGGGCCTGATTTCCGTGGTGGCTGCAAGAAGGGCTGGGAACTGGGCTGACTGGAGAAGGCAGCTCTTGTTGAGCAGGTCCGGAGGAGCAATGAGGCTGGGGAAGGGACTAGAGGGAAAGGATGATGAGGAGAGGCTGAGGGAGCTGGAGGTGTTTAAGCCTGGAGGAGAGGAGACTCAGGGGGGACCTTCTCCTTCCATCTCCCAGAAGGGAGGTTGTAGTCAGCTGGGGGTTGGGATCTTCTTCCAGGCAACCAGTGCCAGGATGAGAGGGCAGAGCCTGAAGCTGCCAGGAGAGGGTTAGGTTGGATGTTAGGAAGCCCTTCCTCACAGAAAGGGTGATCAGAGGCTGGACTGGACTGCCCAGAGCAGTGGTGGAGTCCCCATCCCTGGAGGTGTTGAAGGGCAGCCTGGCTGTGGCCCGTCATGCCTTGGTGTGGCCACTGTGGTGATGCTAGCTCCTGGTCTGGTCTGGCTGAACTCAGAGGGCTCTGGAATTCTGTGGGTAACAGGGAGGGTGATCAGGATGACCTTTTCCTTCTACAGTTCCTAACCAGGTGTAGAGCACATGTTAACTCCCTATGTGCAGGTTTCTCAACCCTATTCCTAACAACAACTAATAATGTGGCTGCTTATGTGGCTGCTTGGAGCCACTTGGAGATGTACTGGGCTGGCAGGGAGAAGGGCCAGGAAAGGTGGGTTTGCTGGGATGGGAACTTACTGCCTAAGAGAAGGGAAGGTAGCCCTGTTCTCTGTTCCCAGAATAAGGGTTCTGGGCTGTGTTGAGGCTTTATTCTGCTTCTCACCCTGTCCATGGGAAGGAGAAGGATTGAATTCAATGTCACTAGAACGTATCTGTAGTCCAGCTTAACTTCAGTGCAGACAGCTTGATCTTCTTTCTCATTTATAACAAGTCACCTCATAGGGAAATCTCAGGAAGGAGTGAGGTTTAACCCTGTCTCGTTGCCACAACGTTCACACCATGAGGTCAAGACCAGCACTTGTGCTTGGAGGGTGGAGAGACTAATCCTTTCAGGGCACGAAAAAGAGCAGAAAAGCCTGGGGCAACCAAAAAGTCTCAGTTCCCACCTCTTTCTGGTAGAGAAGTCTGGTCTGAAAGTGCAGCTCTGTGGTCCTCAAGAAGAACAAGAGCCAGAAGGGGAACATTATGTGTTGTGGGGACCATCACTGTGCATGGATATGGATATGGAGCAGGGGTTCATAACCCTTCAGCTTTGGGAGCCTCTGAACTCATCACTTGATGCAAAGGAATATGCATTAGAGAAGGCAAGCAGATTGCCCCCTGATTAGAGCCAAACCTTCTTCACTTGGGCCTGGACTATGTTTTAGGCTGCAGGGGACCTTGACAGTGATAAATAGTTGTCTTGGCGGCCACTGCTGCCTCAACTCACAACTCATTGAGTGGAGAAGCTATTTAATTAACATTATTTTATTAACTTCCCAGTGATGAGAGGCATCATCTGTCATGTCACATCTTGACCAGAGAGCACAAGACAAGCCCAAGACTCAGCTTAAGGTTCACAGGGTGGCTCCTCCTTCACTGGCAGACACCCAGGACAGTGAACGCAGGGTTCTCAAGAGTCATTTTGGAAAGGACATCAGCACAAGGTGAGCGAGTGGAGAAGATGAAAACAAGAGAGTGTTTGGTGGGGGAGAAGCAGAAGCAATGCTGGACCTGCTGTGGGATGGTGGGGCTGCACTAGCAGGTCTATGGATGGTGCCAAGGGATGCTGGGGGGGCAGACTCAGACAAGGGACTCCAGGACTGAGGTAGCTGCTGATCATGGCTGAGGAGAAGGGGCTGAAAGATGGGACTGACTTTACGCTGCAGCCTTGGGCTGGGTGCTGTCCCACTCTCACATCTTTGCCTTTGTGCTTGTATGAGCAGAGGTGAAATGAGCACTGTGATTAGGGGGGAAAAAGAAAAGAGAGATAAAAGAAAGAAATTAATTACTCATAAGAAACTTCTAAGATCATGGGTTAGACTCCACCTTCTTAAAAGTCTCCGAATCCCCACGAAAAGCCAGGTCCACACAATGCACTTTACATACTAACAGACTCTAATTCCCTGTCTGATAAAAGCAGAAGGGAAGATAAAAAAGCCTGAAGGCAAATAGGATTAATTGTGTGTCAGAGGTGCCTAATTAGAAAGAATGATGGACTGGAAGGAAACACGCAGGAGGCACGAGCCAGCCCAAGCTGCTCCTCACAGCCTCTTCTGTGCATCCAGGAGCATCAGCTCTAAGCAACACAAATGCTCCAGTATCCGTGAACCTCCTCTTCCTGCTCTGACTCATGGAGCTGAAAAGCCCATCTCAGGCAGCTCTCATGTGTCAGGGTGACCCTGGGAAGGTTTGGTCTGTCCACCTGCCTCTTCACTTCGTGGTTAAAGTATGTTAAAGCCCTCTTGCTCAGCCTTCCCTTTCCCTCTTCATGTCATTGTCTCTCCTTCCCAAGCTTTTATCCTTCGTGTGTCTTGAGCAGCTGGAATTTCTGAGGCAGATGCTTCTCACTCTTCACCTCAAGGGACCCTGGAGTTTCCTATGAGGACACAGAGCTGGCTTTGTTAGACTCTCCTAAGGAAAGCCAGGATGCTCAGGGGAGCTCACAGTCCGTGAGCAGGTGATAGGGATGGGGAGAAGAGCTTTTCACCCCCTGGGATTCTCTCCTAGAGCAGATAAGGCCAATGTTGCTGATGGAGCCAGGTTCTTCTCAATGTCATCTGGTGATAGCACAAGGGGCAGTGGGTGTGAGCTGGAACACAGGAGGTTCCACATCAATATCAGAAGGAACTTCTTCAAGGTGAGGGTGACACAGCACTGGAAGAGGCTGCCCAGTGGGGTTGTGAAGTCTTCCTCTCTGGAGATGTTTAAAACCCACCTGGACATGTTCATGTGTGACTGGATCTAGGTGATCCTGCTGTGTCAGGGGGACTGGACTGGATGATCTTTGAAAGTCCCTTCCAATCCTAATGTTCTGTGGTTCTGTGAAGACCTTTGTTCTCTTGCTGGCTCTACTACACCAGCCCTGCTGGCCTGAGCAAACAGGAGGAGTCCAGCTGACACAGTCAGCAGAGATATCAGTAGCTGGATGGACCAGAGGTACCTCCTGGCAGCATCCCCTGGCCCATTAGGAGAGACCTTGGCCGGAGAGGGAGTGTGGGTTGCCCTAGTAAATGGGAATAAAGGGCCAGCAGTGCTCCACTGGAATTTTCCACAGAGAAGAGCAGCTGGAGGGGATCTGGTTATTACGCATGATGGGCAGGTTCCAGTCTCTCCTCCTGCTTGAGGGCTCAGGGAGCGTGAGTGGGACTAATTTCATTTCACCTAAAGCGTTCAGTGAATCCTTTTCACCGTGTAAAATCCATTGCAGTTTTCTCATTAATCCTCCCAAGTACAGACACTTACTCCAGGCCTAATCCCACTCTGCTATTGTGTTTCTCTACTGCAGCCTTCCCTCATCAGCTTCACAAATTCCTTCTACTTCAATAGCACATCCAAGGCTGAACATGTTGGGCATGAAACCGCAACGGTCTTCCAAGGGCTGCTTCTCCTCCTCCTTCTTCTTCTTCATCAGCAGCTTCATGCCCTGACCTGGGCAGGTGGGGTTCTGGAAGCAGAGAGGAGAGGTGGAGGCTGTGAGCTGTGACGTTGAGGAATAGCTGCCCTGCGCCGGTGCCGGGTGAGACGGAACATCCCTTGTGTCCCAGGTAAATGAGAATGGATCCCAGCTTGCCTTTGGGGCTGAGGGTCCTTTCTTTCCCACTTTGTCTCTTGTCTGGGGCTGGTTCCAACCCAAGTGGGGAAATAGGTGGAGAGTCCAGGCTGGTGATGGAGCCCTGAGTCTAATGAAAGACTTGGTCCAAGGGCTTTGTTCCGGAGGCTCAGCTCTGCCTGCCAGCACACCCCTCATCCATCAGTTCTAAGCAGGGGGCACAGATACCTCAGCCTCAATGTGCTGAGGACCTCCTAAAGCCCCAGCAACTGCCCCCTAAGCCCTTCTGCTCTTGGTAGACCAGCATCGCCCTCAACTCCGAGCTGCTCACAGGCAAGTTCCTTTGCTTCTCCTGCCTTGGGTGCCTGGCTTCTTTCCTTTGGGTTCATTTTGCTTTCCTCCCCTCTTTTCCACACAAAGGGAGGACTCCAGCTCCCTTCTTTAGCTCAGCTATTGATTCAGGGTCAAGCTATTCCTTTCCTTCCTTGCATTAGCTTGTCACCTCCAGATGGAGAATGCCTGCCCTTCCATTTGCTTGCAGATGCTGAAGGAAGGGCTGAAAGGCCCCATCACTAACGTTTGCATCTCCAGCTGCTTTTGCTTTGTTCATCCATGTAATTTGAACAGCAGTTTCCTTAATTCACACCGTGAAATGATGCTGTTTTCTCCTATTTCAGGCTGTGGCTCCCCCTCTCAAGTGGTACCTGTGAGTTGCCAGAGAGAGGAGTTGTTTTAGCTCTCAGGCAGTTCCCTGGTGGTGGTGGTGATCACACAAAAGATGTCAAGCCAGGAAGAGATGGAAACCTCCCTGGCCCAGCACCTGTCAATTCTAGGTCACCAAACACCTTCACATGAGTATCTCTCTAAATACCAATTAAACAAATAACTCCCAACACAGATTCAGCTGCAGACTGGTTTAGCACTGGGCTTGGGACTATTGGGTTAATGGTTGGACTTATCTCAAAGTCACTTTCCCACCTAAATCAATTTGTGATTCTAAATCTGTGACCCTAAATCTAATGTTCTGTGATTCTATCATAGAACCACAGATTCACAGGTTTAGAGTCTATCACAGGTTTTATCACAGAACCACAGAACATTAGGGATTGGAAGGGACCCCAATCCCCCTGCCACAGCAGGATCATCTAGATCCAGTTGCACAGGAACATGGCCAGGTGGGTTTGAAACATCTTCAGAGAAGGAGACTCCACAACCCCCCTGGGCAGCCCCTTCCAGGGCTCTGGAACCCTCACTGGGAAGAAGATCCTTCTTGTATTTATACAGAACCTCCTCTGTTCCAGCTCACACCCATTGCCTCTTGTCCTAGCATTGAGTGCCCCTGAGCAGAGCCTGGCTCCATCCTCCTGACACTTGCCCTTTCCATATTTATCAATGTTCATGGGGTCACCCCTCAATCTCCTTTTTTCCAAGCTCAAGAGGCTCAGCTCCCTCAGCTTTTCCTCATCAGGGAGATGCTCCACTCCGTTGTCTTCATGGCAAAGTGCTATTGAACAGGCAGGAAGGAATAGCTCCAACTACCTGCATGGAGAGACTCTCTCTTCATCACCCTTGTGGCTCTGTGCTGGACTCTCTCAAGCAGCTCTGTGTCCTTCTGGAACTGAGGGGCCCACAACTGGACACAAGATTCCAGATGTGGACCCAGCAGGGCAGAGTAGACGGGGAGGAGAACCTCTCTCAATCTACTCACCACCCTGCTCCTGATGCACCCCAGGATTTCCAGCTGCTCATTTACTTCCAACAGCCCAGTCACAACTCACAAGAGACCTGAGGTGACTACACAGCCCAGTTTTCCTGTTCCATCTGGTCTTGCTTTAGCTCTCGGGATGCACCCAACACCAAGCTGCAGACAGATACCTGGCCCTGGACCACTTGTCACTGGTGCATCCTGATACCATTTCCTGCATCAGTTTAACAGGCTCCATCCCCATGTAAATGTCTCGTTGGCTTCGGGACTGACTTTGATCTCCTCTGCATTTTTTATCTCTCTTCAATGCATTCCAGGATCGTAATCCTGCTTTATGTCCTGGTGGCTCTTGGATGGGCCAAAAGCACTCTGCGCCTTTGTTTCCCGCTCCGGGAAGATTCACAGTGGAAATTAAGCGCAAAAGCCCGAAAGCTCCCGCTGAGCCGTGAGCTGTTGTGTTGCTTGGTTAATATTTTTAAGAGTGTTTGGCTGGAAATAGTCCCATCCTGTCCCACCCACCCCAGCTTTGTTTTTTGTTGTGTTGTTTCGTTTGATTCGTTTCTACAAATCTCCTCTGAGGAGCCACAGCAGCCTCCTGGAACAGGCAGGGGAAGACTTGTCTCTTCCAATAAAAGTGAGAAGGGGGAAAGGAAATAAACCCAGAAACAGCCATATCCTTGGAATTAGCAGCCTCACAGGCATCCAAGTGGAACTGACTTAGGAAAGATGATGTGACAGGCACAGAAATGGGGGGAGAGGCTTTTTCACAGAATCACAGAACATTAGGGGTTGGAAGGGACTTAGAAAGATCATCCAGTCCAATCCCCCTCTCACAGCAGGATCCCCTAGATCCAGTCGCACAGGAACATCTCCAGGTGGGTTTTAAACTTCTCCAGAGAAGAAGACTCCACAACAATCCTGGGCAGCCCCTTCCTGGGCTCTGTCACCCTCACATTCAAGATCACCAGTCCAACCACCCACCCACTAACACATCTCCTCAAACACCCTGGCTGCCTGCTTGTTGAACCCCTCCAGGACTGGTGCCTCCACTCTCCATGGCAGCCTTTTCTAAAGCCTCTCAACTCTTCCTGGAAAGAAGATTTTCCTCAGATCCTCACCTGGCACAACCTGACCGCACTTCCTCTGGTCCTATTGCTAGTCCCTAGGGAGAAGAGGTCAACCCCTGCCTTACTCCAACCTCCCTTCAGGTAGTTGTAGAGAGCAGCAAGGTCTCCCCTCAGCCTCCTCTTCTCGAGGTTGAACAGCCCCAGCTCCCTCAGCCTCTCCCCATCAGCCCTGTTCTCCAGACCCCTACCCAGCCCAGCTGCCTTTCTCTGCCCCCTCTCCAGCCCCTCCCTGTCCTTCGTGCACAGCGCTGCCCAAACCGCCCCCAGTGCTCAAGGTGCAGCCTCACCAGTGCCAAATAGATCTTGCTTTCCATCTTTACCACATTGTGACTGGCAAGCAAGCTTGTTCAGCCAAAAGGATGCTTTGCTGAAACAGAAACAGGCAAACAAAAGTCCTGTCTCTGAAGGACCAGTTTGAAAATCCCAACATCAGCTTGACTGGGAGCCACTTCTGCTTCCTTAGGTTGAGGATGGGATTTAACGAGCTCGTGCATGATTATGTGGTGCAAGGCCAGCTGAGGTGTCTGCTCTGCCCATTCCATATTCAAACGATCGCGGTGTGTGTGCCTGGAATGGGTGCACAGGGCACAGATCCAGCCTCTGATCAGATGGCCCTCGGGCATCACTGAAACATCAAGTTGGGCTGTGCCTGGGGAGCCCTAAAGGCACAGGCTCGGTGTGATCAAACCTGCCTGTCCCTGCTACGCTTCAACCCCGTCTTCCCGTGGACCTTTCAAAGCAAAATGGGTTCAGCCAGACCAAGCAGCTGCTGGTGCTATCTGTGGGCAGAGTGTTTGATGCTCATTGCATCCTTTAAAGAGAAATGGCTCCTCCCAGCCCTATCACCCGTCCAGGGCTCTCAGCATGGGCACAGGAGGTCTGGTGGCAGCCCCTCGCTTCCCCTTCACTGCAGCAAGGGGAGTGTTTGTGTGAGAGCCTCTCAGTTTCAGAAGGACACGGAAATGCTGGAGAGACCCCAGCACAGAGACACAGAGATGATGGAGTGGAGCATCTTCCTGATGAAGAGAGGCTGGGGGAGCTGGGTCTCTTGAGCTTGGAGAAAAGGAGACTGAGAGGTGACCCAATGAACGTTGATAAATATGGAAAGAGTGNGCACAGGAGGTCTGGTGGCAGCCCCTCGCTTCCCCTTCACTGCAGCAAGGGGAGTGTTTGTGTGAGAGCCTCTCAGTTTCAGAAGGACACGGAAATGCTGGAGAGACCCCAGCACAGAGACACAGAGATGATGGAGTGGAGCATCTTCCTGATGAAGAGAGGCTGGGGGAGCTGGGTCTCTTGAGCTTGGAGAAAAGGAGACTGAGAGGTGACCCAATGAACGTTGATAAATATGGAAAGAGTGGGTGAGAGCACATCTGGAGTGTTGTGTCCAGTTCTGGACCCCTCAGTTCAAGAAGGACACGGAGCTTCTGGAGGGAGTCCAGTGTAGAGCAAAGAGGATGATAAAGGAAGTGGAACCACCTCCCTGATGGGGAAAAGCTGAGGGAGGTGGGTCTCTTTAGCTTGGAGGAGACTGAGGGGTGACTTCATTAATGTCTATAAATATGTGAAGGGTGGGTGTCAGGAGGATGGAGCCAGGCTCTGCTCAGTGTCATCTAATGATAGGACAAGGGGCAGTGGGTATGAGCTGGAACAGAGGAGGTTCCACATCAGTGTGAGAAGGAACTTCTTCCCAGTGAGGGTGACAGGGCACTGGAAGGGGCTGCCCGGGGTGTTGTGGAATCTCCTCCTCTGGAGAAGTTTGAGACCCACCTGGATGTGTTCCTGCATGACTTGGTCTAGGTGATCCTGCTGTGGCAGGGGGATTGGACTGGATGACCTTTCGAGGTCCCTTCCAATCCCTAAAGTTCTGTGAGTCGGTGGTTCCGTGACTCTGTGAGCGAGTTAGTTGCAGAGTTAGGGTCGTTATTAGTTTGAGGTAATTTTAGGGAGCCCTTCCCTTGCAATCCACAAACGTACCTGCACCCACACCCGTCTTGCTTGGAGTTCCCTCCCTCCCTACCCCCCCATTGGGTGAATTCTAATAAATGGCCAGACAAATGCCTCTGGATAGCGCTGTAATGGAGAAGAATTCCGCGTCTAATGAAGAGATTGCTCCTACCCAAAGCCTGTGAAGACGAATGGTGGTGGCTACAGTTTGAAAACTCCTTTTAGTTTAAAATATTGTTCCTTGCTAAGGAAATAAAAAAACAAGAACAGAGTTGGGGAAAAAAACCCCACCCCACGACCCAAACCAATCCTGTGCAGTTTTTGCCAGGAAGGAGCTGCTTGAACGCAGAACAGAACTGTCGCAGCCAAAATTGCTTCATATATCATAGCCCAACGCCGGGCTGATAATAGCAAACGAGTTCTGATCAGGGAGTGATTATTGCTCCGTGCTCCAAGCGCTGATGTGCAGACAACTGGCTGCAGCCTGGTTTTCTCTCGCTGAACTGACCTTTTGCAGTGGAAATTAAGGATGTGCTCACACTGGCCGGTAAGATGAGGTGCCAACCTGAAGGGAAATTCATAAATGAAGTCGGTCCTTCCTTCCTCATCCTTTCTATTGCTGTTTGAAATGGGTTTGTCTGTTTCCTCGTCGCAGCCAGACGAGTCTGTGTTTAAAAGGAAAATAGAAAAGGTCCTTGTCTTCCTGGCCTGTTACTGACAGCTATCAAATTATCTCCAACCCATCTCGTACCTGATGGAAATCTCTGGTCAGATGGGTTACCAGGTTTTGGATCCTGACAGAAATAGGAAGTGGAGTGGAGGGAGTTATGAGGAGGTAATTCAGTTTAGCATCAGTCTGCTCTCCCCCAGCCTCTCTGATGTGCTACTCCAGCTCCCACCATCTCCCGCGCCGTCGCAGCGCGTGTGTTTGTTTTGCCAGTGCAGGAGAGGGGTTTCTCACGCAGAACAAAGACAGGCTGCTCTGGGCGATCCGGGAGCAGCGGGATGTGCCAGGGGATGCATTTGCAGGCGAGGCACAAGGCCCGTTAGCGCTGTGTCCACTGGCCAGGAACGTGTAAGGAGCGCTCATCCTTCTGGCCAGACTTGCTCAGCCATGTAGGTCCTTCGGAGGGGACATAAACCTCAGTAGACTCCAGTGGACATCTGCTCGATGCCATCTGCTCTGTTACATCCCTCTGGTCGTTAGCTCCGTGTCCCTGGGCACCATGGCTGCTCTCAGCTTTGTTTCGCTCTGCCGGTGCCGATGGCGCTTGTGAATACAGACTCAACAAAAGACACCATGGTCAAACGCTCTGGCACTGGAGGCTTAGGCTGGAACAGGGGAGATGCAAAGGAAGATGCTATTCTGTGCCGCTACAAAGCCATCACGTGGAATCATCAATCAGCCTGTTTGGCCGCCAGGCTCAGAGCTCTTCCCTTCTCCCAGCACTCTGATATGCCAGTGGCTTTGAGATGAAGAGTTGGCCTGCAGCCTGGCTGGATGCTCCAGTCTGGTGCCTCTGCAGTCAGTGTCAGCCTGTGTGATGGTGAGGTCAAACTGGGCAGCTTTACCGAATCCTAGAATTACCCAGATTGGAAAAGACCTCTGAGATCATCAAGTCCAATCGTGACCAGCCCTTGACTAAACCAGATCCTTCAGTGCCATCTCTACATGACTCTTAAACACCTTCAGGGATGGAGACTCCATCCTCTCCCTGGGCAGCCTGTTCCAATCCCTCATAACCCTTTCAGTAAAAGAATGTTCCCTAATGTCCAACCTGAACTTCCCTTGGTGCAGCTTGAGGCCATTTCCTCCTGTTCTACCATTTGTAGCTCAGATGAACTGACCCCTGCCTTGCTACACCCCCCTTTCAGGTAGCTGTAGACAGCAAAAGGTCTCCCCTCAGCCTCCTGTTCTCCAGGCTAAACAACCCCAGTTCTCTCAGCTGCTCCTCAAACTGATTCTCCAGACCCTTCACCAGCTCTTTGTTTTTTTACTGCTTGGTGAGTACTAGGATGGGCTGAGCTGTGGGTTGGGAAAGGAAGGGACCTACCTCATTCTGCCTCTTTCTGTGTCCATCCTGATAGCGACAGAGCTTGAGCCTCTGCTGGTAGACTGCCAGTCAATGCTCCAAGAGAAGAAGTCAGGCTGAGCAGGATTAGGAAGAAGTTATTGGATCTGAGGGAGAAGTTCATTCCTGAGAGAGTGGCTGGGCACTGGAACAGGCTGCCCAGGGAGGTGGTGGAGTCCCCATCCCTGGAGGGGTTTAAAGACTGAGTAGCTAGAGCACTTGAGGCCCTGGTGCAGGGGTTAGGGAGACATTGGGGTGAGGGCTGGACCTGATGATCCTGAAGCTCCTTTCCAGCCACGATGATTCTATGACTCTTCAAAGGCTCAGGGGTCCATGCATTGGCCCGAGGAGTTGCCCAGGATCAGCCCTGAGAGGGAGACCTCAAACTGCCAGCAAGAAACGCCAGGCACAGACAAACCTCCTGCTGCTAAGACAACAAGAAGTCAAGCGTTCACCTTTCACGACTGCGACAGCACATCCAAATTAATCGAAAGACCCCCAGCTTTCCGGAGAAGGATGCTCTCTATCTCTCCATCTGAATCCCTGCTTCCCTCAAAGATGCTTCAGTGTCATTAATCCAGATCTGTGCTGCGTCTACTCCTCGCAGGAGCCAGGCTCTGCCACAGTTTGTTATTGCATCTGTAATGTGCAATTGTGGGGATGATTATAATATCAGCAACTGCATTTCATCTGTCCCCGAGCGTTAAACACGCGGGCTGAAACGGAAAGTGACAGCCAAACGCTCTTGTTTGCACACAACCGCTTCAACAACCGGCAATTTCAGAGAGAGAAAAGTAGGAGGAAAAGGAGCTGAAGGACAAAGAACTCAGGTATTAAATCCTACACTGGAGCTAACTCTCGCTAAAGCTTTGCACGCGTCTCCAAGAGTGGCGAAAGCAACGCGGAGGGTTAATTCTGTCTCTAAATCCCACTACTTTGGGTGCCTTTTGAGGCAGCCAAGAGATGATAATAATTCCTCTGACGTGCTCAGTGCTCTGAGATCTTCTTTCCTTTCTTTTTCGGGGTGGGGGGAGGTTGTTTTTAATTACGGTGATCAAAATATTGCTTAAAATTAAAGGCAGCTGCATTAGTTTCTGGCGGATATCGTAATTGCGGTTGTAAATGGGGAAATGGAGTGTTTCCTGGTGCTGCTGTGAGTAATGGCTCTGGGATCGCTGGAGATAGGTGGATATAAATAAACCAGGAGGCCGGTGGAAATGGAGCGAGAGCACGCTGGAAGGGCAATTAGCGGAGCGAACGGGGACGGAAGAGCTCAGCCCTCGTAAGAGAACCCCTCCCCTCCAAAATCCGTCGGGTCCTGTCACAACGTCTTCGCAACGGATAAATAAATAAATAAATAGATTGCAGACAGAGAATCGCTCTCTGAAAGAAGGGGAATAAATCCAAACAGAAAAGGAATTAATTTGAACTCTGGATTTACCGTGAAGTCTATTTGCTGTCTTTGCTTCCCTTGCAGAGGAATGAATTCCTCCCTGTGAGATGCTCAAATGCAAACACCACAGGTAGAGTCGTGGAATCACAGAACATTAAGGGATTGGAAGGGACCTCGAAAGATCATCCCGTCCAATCCCTCCGCCACAGCAGGATCACCTAGACCAAGTCACTCAGGAACACATCCAGGCAGGTTTTAAACTTTTCCAGAGGAGACTCCACAACCTGTCTTGGGCAGCACCTTCCAGTGTTCTGGCACCCTCACTGGGAAGAAGTTTCTTCTCATATTTCTATGGAACCTCCTGTTCCTTGTGGTTTTTCCTACCCTTGGGCTCAACACGTAGCGGTGTTGACATGTCCTGCTCTGCCCTGGGGACCAGCAGGTGAAAAGTGAGAGGTTCTGAGGCTCTGAATAACAAGTCAGGTCTTTAAAACTACAAAGAGATGAAGCAGATGCTTCCTTTTACCTGCTCCTCCTTCTCCTACTCCTCACCATCCTTCCTGAAGGAGGAACATGATGCTGAGCTTGGGCTCCTTGTTCCAGGATGTTCCCTGGGTGAGGGATGGCATGGATTTATGCTCATGAAGGACATATGTTCCACACAGCTATGGAAGAGCTACAAGTATCCAGACAACCCCTGAAAGACCCAGCAAGGTGCAGTTTTGTTAGCTGGGTGCCCTCCCTGAGCATCGTGAGCCCTTTTGGAAGGGCTGTGAATCCAGAAGGACCCACTATCCACCAGTGCAAGCTAGGGGATGGAAACCAGAACAGAACCAGTTGTAAAAAGTGGGGTTTGTATTCACATTACCCAACACCCGCCTGTCAAGAGAAGAAAAGGTCAAACTAATCTCCACTTTAAAGCCTTAGGCTGTTTTTAGCTTCTTAAGGAAGAGAAAAATAAAGTCTTGGTGGCCCTGAGATCCCTGACAACTGGCAAACGGCCAGTTTAACAGCAGCGTTCATCAGCAGACCCTGAGATAGAACAAGCAGCCCCACTCCAGCTGGTTTGTCATCGATAAGCAGGGATGGACTATTAGCAACAGTTCTGTAGGCTTTAGGAGGCAAACGCTGTGGAAAACAACAGAACAGCTGCAAGTGAAGAGCTCAGCCTGGGTTTCCTGGTCTGAAGCTCAACCGTGCTGAGCAGTAGCGGTGGTGGTAGTGCTGCCACGGAGCTCCACAACGAGAGCCACGCTGGAAACTGCGGACTGAAGTGATGACTCAGTGAAAAGATGAACAGATGGAAGTGGGAGAGCAGTCAACAGCTGCACAAGCTCCTGGAACACCCCCAGATGGAAAGAAGCTACGGCTGGAGCAGCTGACCAGAGCGCTGGAATGGTTCCTAGCACAGGCAGAGCAAGCAGGATGCAGACATCATGGAATCACAGAACATTAGTGGTTGGAAGGGACCTCAAAGGATCATCCAGTCCAATCCCCCCACCACAGCAGGATCGACTAGATCCAGTCACACAGGAATGAGGCCAGATGGGTTTCAAACATCTCCAGAGAAGGAAACTCCTCAACCCCACTGGGCAGCTCCTTCCAGCTCTGTCACCCCCACTGGGAAGAAGTTAATTCTCCAACAACTGATTTGAAAATTCTTGCTGGAGCTAAAGAAATGCAAGAAACTGTGGAGCCTGGATGCTGTGGGACAGACCCACCTTGGCTTGTGTTGCCATGCCCACAAGATTTGCAAGCACAAGTAGAGATGGAATTAGTTAGCATCTGCTGGAGGAACGCATGTTCTTGCATGTGTGAGGAGACACTTTGACCTTAACTGGAGCAAAACCAAGCACCAGAATTCAACTGGCCAGGCAAAATTCCAGGAGAAGCCAGTCCATCCCATAAATTTGATTAAGAAGCACTTTCCCTCTACTAGGGGCAGGGCGAGAAGCCTGGAGACTTGTCAAGGTTCATTAGAGAAGTGGGGCTCATTATTTTCCTTCTTCAGCTCACAGCATCACCTCCTTAAAGGCTCTTTTGGCAGCCAGAAAGGAGCTTAACGAGGACACTGACCAGCTGAAGAGCTGTCGTTGGGTTCTATAAACACTATTGATTTTCACATTCACAACGAAATGAATTAGATGCCAATTGTCCATGAACCAAGCTGCAGCCTCCTGTGTGTCACTACCTGCATGAATGGAAGGGGGGTCTGCAAAACACTGGGTGCCCTCGAGGGGAAGAACAAAAGGTTGAGGAGAGAGGGACGTGCAGCTGCGGGATGATGTTGTCTCCTGTTTAGTCCTCTGCTACTGCCAGCAAATGCCTCAGGAAAGGCCATTTCTCAGCTAATCAGTGAAACCACAGAGAAGCTGATTGAAACTCCATGGGCACCACAGTAGCTGGTTACAGACTAACCCCAGACCCACCAGCTAAAGGGGACCAGAAAGAAGGAGGTATTGCTGGGTACCAAGTGAATGATGTCAAACTGGGCTCCCCACTGGTCCCCAGGAGCGTTCCCTTGCCCAAACCCAACTGGATAGTTATCCACAAGTTTGACAAAACAAACACGGAGGCTCGAAGCATCACTGTAATTTCAGTGTCAGTCCCAAGGACCTTTGCCTTTCAGAGCTTCAGAGCCACTGTTCAGGACAGTCACCCACTTCTGGCAGATGGAAGGATGCAGGAGACCCTGGGCACGGACAGGATTCCAGTGTGGTGGCCCCTCCTGTGCTGGCCATATCTGACAAGGGCAGAGCTGAGAGCCGTGACCAGTAACACGACCCCATGTCATGAAGCTGTATCTCCTACTCTAATCTCCATCATCACAACCACAAAGCAGAGCTCAGATGCTGAAGCCAGGGCTGGTTTAGTCTTCTGCAGACTCATAATGACTCTGAACCCTCTGTCTAGTGTCACCCGGAGTGGCTGCTTAATTGCAGTAATTAGGGAGTGTGGAGAAACCTATGCAGTGGGGAAATAGTCCTCCATCAGTCAGATCCATTCAGAGGTCAGCCTGCCTGTCACTTCCATGCTCAGGTCTGGGAACTGGGGAGGTCTGTTTGAAACGTGTGGGGCTGGACCCTGCTTCCAAGGTGGAGCACATGCAGCATCTTCCTTTCCTCCCATCCCCAGGACTGATTTTACACTCCAGGGTCAGGCTCAGTGGAACCCCCCTGGTGGCTACTCTGTAGAAGAAGACTGTTTGGTAGGTAGAGAGGTGTCCCTGGGAGAGGATGGGACAGTGACGTTTCCTCTCTTTCCACCCCCCTCCATGAGAACATGGACATGCCCATCCCAGCATCACTCCCAAGTCCCAGGGAATCCAGGTGGAACTTTACGGGTGGCCTCAAGAAAAGGCACGTGGAGAGCTGACACAGGAGAGAGAATACTGGGGCATAAGGCAGGCATAAGCCAGGATGGACTTCTCAGTCCATGGCAACCAACTTGCATGAGGTCAGGCAGCAAAACTCCTCTGTCCTGTGCTGTGAAGGGTTTTTGCAGGCTCAGAGTAACTCTGCATCAACCAGGGAGCTGGATCTCCTGAGCACTAGCAGAAAGCTCTTCCCACCCCACCAAGGATGTCCTTTCCAGTCCTGTGATCCACCCTGCCTGCGAGTGTTCCCTGGGCTGCTCCCACTCTGCTGGTCACACCGGGTCATCCCTGACCTGTGACAAAACACATTTCACGCTGCTCCTGCACTGGGGCTGCTGACCTACCCAGTTCTCCTGTGGTTCAGAAACACCTCCCCGGCCCGGCGTGACCTCCTGCAGGAGCACCCACAGCTTGGTTCACACTGCACTAGGTGATGCTCAGCATGGCCAAGGGACACAGGCTAGAACCTGCCCCCAGCCAGGACAGAAGTGATCCCAGACCCTCACCTCTGCACCGAGGAAGAACTCTGCTTCTGAGTTAATGAACCATAAATTCCAGCTTAATGAGTTTTATACTAAGGAGAATAATTAATGTAATTAGTGCTGATACGAAAATGATGGTACTTGAGCAGGAGCAGGAGGTTCTTACAAGCAGGAGAGGAGGATCTGGGGGTGGGAGGAAGCTTGGAGAAAGTTCACTCCGTGGTGCTCTTCACCCAAAGGAACAGGGCTGGACGCATTCTTGGCAGGCTTTAAAACCTCAGCTCCTGTCTGCCATAAAGGGAAGGAAAATAGAGCATGACAGGAGAGCAAAAGAGAGATCAGCCATCCCTGTTTGCAGCAAGGATGTGCAGTCTTTAATCTCTTCACTGTGCTGGGCTTTAATTTGCTGCTCCCCCCACTCACTCCACGCTTGCAGTTTATTCTCTGCCCTCCATGGTGCCTATTTTTTGCTTCTCTATGAAAAGCCCTCGACAGAGGTGATGAGCCCCAAGGATAAAACAACAGCTCTCTAGCCAGATGAGTATTTTTATAAGGTTTATGTATTTAGGACAGTCCAAGAGGCAATAAGGCCAATCTTTTTGGTCTGTCTGTGTAGGCTGATACAGAAATTCCTCGACACACAGAAAGAGACCCAGCAGGCAGCTCTGTTCTGAGCGAGGCGCTGCTCGTAGCACATTCAGCTCCACAGAAAGAGACCCCGAAACTCGTCAGAAGAGCTGACCCTGCCTACACATCTGTTAGCAGTGAGGAAATAAAAGAAGCAGGAATGGATGTGCAGAGCATCTCTGATACCTGCCTGGGTGTTCCTGTGCTGTTCCAACCTCTAGCAAAGAGTTTCTGGGAGTCTCCGTGCAAACAGCACCTGTGCTATAAGCTGCCATGCAGGATGCAAATCCAGACTTCTTTTCTCCTGTTCAGAAAGTAAATTCAGTCCTGGGGGAGATGCCAGGTTCCAGCAATACAGGATAAACTTGTCTGTGCAAAGGGAGGGCAGCTTTGCCAGCAGTCTGCTCCCACCATCCTGTGCCAGTGCCTGGATCTGTGCGTTATCCTGGGACACATCTGCCCCCAGGATAAGCTGTGGCTCTTCTTCGTTCTGAGAAACAACCCAGAGAAATGCTGGGATCCTCCAGTGAAACGTGCCCATGTCTCATGCAGTCCAGCAGTAACATCAGCTTTGGCTGCTGCCACCACTGGCTGCAAGGCAGAGACCCTCTTACCCTCCCTTCATGACCCTCACCCATCCCTCTGCCGCTTGTTCACCCAGACTTGGGGCTGATTTTTTTCCACAAGGTCTGTAACCAGATGCAGAATCTCCATCCTCGTGCAGTGGAGCTTTTGTATTACAACACATCCTGGGGGTTTTTCATTCTCAGAGTTGGTGGCTTGTGCTAAACATTCTCTAGTAGGGTATTGATCAGCTCTTGTCTGATAGGGCAGCTCCTAAGCACAGGTGAGCTTCCTCCCCAGTGAGGCTGGACTGGGGACCCCTTGCCCCATGAGCTGAGCACACACCAGTGTGTCTGCAGAGAGCAGAGCTGATTCTGCTGCCTGCTTCTCATAACCAGTCCAGCTGTTGCTACGGCCAGATTAAGCAGGGAGTGCTCCCCACCAGCTGGTGCAGAGCTTCTGATCGAGGTGTATTTGATCTTCATGTGATGCCGGGGTGGAGATATCCAGGACACTCACTGCACCCACTGACTGCACTTCATGGGTGTCAGAGGAGAATGGAGTTAAGCAGGAGCAGCAAAGGAGTAGCCTTCTTCTCCCTCCACTATAGACAGGGCAGAGAAGGAGTGTCTGGGTTCCACATCCCTCCCTAACAGTTCCCACACAGTGACCAGAGTGCAGGAGGGGCTGCCAAACAGTCAAAAGCAAAGGCTTTTGTTGTCTTAAATCATTCAGTGTGCATGGAAGCAGAAGGGAATCGGGGCACCACCATCACCTCTGTACAGCTCTGAGGGCAGTGATGTGCCCCAGCATCCCCTTGCAGGTCACCTCAGCATCGCTGCTCTGTTTACCCTCCAGTCCCAGCACTGCAGAGGCTGAAGGATGGGTAATCTCCTCCTGACAACCTTACTCAGCCACTAACTCATGGAAGCCAGCGTGAACGCTGGGGTGTGAGCATGCAAGGGATGGTGCTTGCAGTAAACACCTCATGAAGAAGTCAGCTCTGAGAGAAGGGAGGTGACTGAGCACCTCACACAAGCTTCACAGCTACGAGAGAAGCAGTTGTCACTCTTCAGTTCATTTTTATTTAAGTTCTGTGATTGAGCTTTTCCACCTGCAGGAGCTCTGGTGTTGGTGTCACCAGCACACTGAACAGTAATCGTGACATTCCACCCCAGTAAGAGGAAGAAAGGCTTAATGTCCCACACCAGTAAGACACAGAAATACGGCACCACTTCCTCCCGTCTCATGCTGAGCCCGTTGGATGCTTGATCAGACCTCACCAGTTTCCTGCTCAGCTCGTTCAGCAATCAACCCCCAACGATGTTACTCCCAGAGGAAGAAGCTTTGAAAATCACTTTGCACCGTGGCAGGAGACAACACCTCAGGTTGGCATCACTGCAACAGGAGTTCTGAGCCTGAGAGGTGTCACTACCACACATGGGCAACCTTCTCGTGGTGCTGAGCCCAAGGCAAACAGCTGCAGCAGCCTGGAACCAGCCACCACACAGCCACTGAGCAATGTACGAGGAGGAGTAAGAGCCCTGAATCAGACCCATTTCTCTAGTAGCTCCCCCCCAGAAAAACCAGAGGATTTGAACCTCACTATCTCGTTCTTTAGGGTTTTTTTATCTTCAGGGGTTTTGTCCCTTTTTCTTCCTAGGGTACAAAGAAGAGAAAATGTTAAGCAGCAGAGAGAACCAAGACATCCATAATCTAAATATATGTGCTGGCACGAGGCAAAGCACTGCTTCGAATTCAGGCTTTTCTTGCTTCCTCCCATCCTAAAGAGGATTGAAATCCTTCTGCTCTGCTGACAAGCACAGTAAGGCTCTTTGTGGCAGCCGTCTGAGAGCAGCTCAAACGCAAAGCTGCACAAGGCAACCAGAGTCTCCCTGTAGTGCTGCAGCTGGTCTCTTTGCCTTCCCCTTGCTCACCAAAGCGTGGTCCTCCTAGCCACCAGCAGCACAGAAACCCACCTGCATCGTGTTCTCTGCCTCCTCTGGCAAAAAGCCATCATGTTCAGCTTCATTCCTTGTGCACCAGAAGACCCGACCGTATTCCCCTTCTCATTTGGATCTTCAGATCTGCCTGAAACTGCATCAGGTGAAGGCTCCCAGTCAATTCTACTTGCTGATTGAGGCATGCAGATATGGAAGGGTGTAATGGGCTTTTCCTGGCCTTTTCCTCCATGGTCAGCGGTGCTGGGTTGATTCCAGGATGTCAGAGACCCCAGGTTTCCCAGCAACTCATCACCTTCCCAGGTAGATGGATCAAAGGTAGACTGGGCAGGCTGCAAAGCGTGGTTCCCTTGCTGGGAAGAGTGTGCCAGGGGTAGGTTCAGCTCAGAGCAGACCCAGGGTACAGCTCTGTGTTAACCAGAAAGTACCCCAAGATGTGCTGAGAGGAGAGTCAGAGAGTCAGATTCATTGTCTGAATCAAGACACGCAGCGCTCAAATCCACCGGGGAAAGGACATGACCTTCCTGGCAGAGGAAATGTGAAGCCAAACAGTTCTTGTAAGGTTCCATCAGTTCCCACCACAGAGGTGGGCTCTTGCCCTTGTGATCAGATCCGAGCTGCATCCATAAAGCAGGGGGAGTGTGTTGGGATGAGTTGGTTCTCCAAGGGTGTCTTGCAAGCCATGAAAGGGTCCAAGGGGAGCCGTGCGTGTGGCATCATCCTCACACGCTGCTCTACTGCCTAACTGACTGAAGTATAGACTCTGTTATATACAGATGGACTTGTTAGCCTGCAGGGGATCCACGAGGTAGTGTGAACACAGATGTGCTGCTCTGTGGAGGAGGAGGACCGACAAGCAGGGTGAATCTTGGAGTTACTCCAGGTGGTGAGAACACAAAAAGGGGCATGGAGCTGGTTAGGCTTGGATATATAAAAATAAAAGGGTTCCTCAGTCTGTGTGGCATGGCAGGAGCTGGGCTGGCAGCATCCAGCCCAGTATAAGCCAGACCTCCTCTTACAGGGAGGCTTTCAGCCTGATCACAGCTCCACTTCTTCACTTAGAGGTACTAGGGAACAGGGTGGGGTTGGGTAGATGGTTGGACTTGATGGTCTTCCAACCTTAATGACTCGACGAGAGTCATTTGCACAAGTCACACTGAAACTCTTGGTGCTTGGGCAGTGGTCTGGTCCCCATCCCTCCTTCCCACGTGCACTGTGCTCCAACACCCTGCTGGCCTCGGGGATGCAGCCATGTGCAGCGCCTGCACGACGTCAGACACCCAAAGGAAAGGGAGTGCCCGTTCACAAAAGCAGCTCAGAGTTGTCCCAGCCATCACACATCCTGTGCCTCCTGGTGAAGCAGATGGTCGTTGTCCTTGGAACCAAGATCTCACACAGGATGTTCATACCTTTTCCTTCTCTTCCTCTTCTTCACTTGCATATACACTGGAGCATAGGTCTACAGTGAGTATTTTCCTCTAACACAAGTGAAGACAGATGTGACCTGGAGATAGATTCCCCTCTCTGAAACACCTCGTGGTCACGGGAACGGAGACATTTGGATGGACACACCCACACTCATCCCAACATCAAAAAGACGTGTAGTCCAAAAAACTAAGATGCTTTTAAAAAAGTTAAAAGGCCAGATTCCTCTGTTGGCTTTTATCCTTCGTTAAGAGCAAGAAGATTACCTGAAGTCATTATTTATTCTTTATGTTCTGCCTGAGTTCATTCGAGAATTCCAATCAACAGATGCAAGGAAGGAGAGGGGAGAAAAGCTAGTGGGGGGTCACATTAGGCTTTGAAAAGGAAAATTAGAGCGAATGCTTCCCCACTTAATTCTTTTTCCCCTTTGGGTCGCAGGTTATAAGATTTTTTTTTAAGGATCTTTTTGTTTTGGCTTCAAAATCTGTTGGATTTCACAGGTTCAACCCAAGAGATTGGGAATGGGAACAGGAGGGAGGAAGGACAGGAACAAACCCCCTAAACCAAGCCCTTTTCTCCATCCTCGGGTCAGTTTTGAGCATCTTTCACTACAAGCATCTTACCACTTGGCTCAGTGGTCTTGGCTTTGTAGCTCTTCACAATAGGGATTTCCTATCCCTGCTGCCAAGAGGGAAGCAAAGGAGGGAAAACACTCCCCCCTGCTCCCCAACTCCATGCCCCAGCCCCAGACTTGAGCACTACTGGCCATGGAAGGAGGGCCGTGAAGGATGCCCACCCGGTGCAAACAGTGCAGAGATTGATGCGAGGGAGGGAACCTACGGACATTTAATCTCGCTGGGCACATCCTATCCAACACGGGGCAGCTCTCCCCCACGTACACATGCACACACGGAGCCAGCTGGACACAGGAGGGCCGGGAGGAGAACAGAGAGATGCGAGTACTGAGCCAGACGTGGGTGAAGGCAGAGTGTTCCCTTGAGCGTTAGCAAGAGCCAGGCAGAGACTTAACCTACTCGAGTCGGTCAACAGTTGCACCGAAATGTGAAACAAACCCATCAATAACAGAAGCGATGGTGGGGGCTGAAAGACCTTGGTTGGGAGGAGAGGGAAACATGAGGCTTCTTCACGTTGCCGTGTAGACACTTCAAACGTACTGTTCCTTAGGACAGATGTAGGGAGCCCGGGAGCCGGGAGGTGGGCAGCAGAAGGAGACGTCAGCATGACGAGGATACAGATCTTGTGGGAGGTCTGACAAGGGGGTGTAGACATGGGGGATCTTCTCCAGATATCGATCCTCGTGGGAGTAACAGCGGGTCAGGTAATCACTCGCATTCGGTACCTCTGAGTGACACTTTCCAAAGTTCTGAAAGCAGAGACAAAAGGCAGCGGTGAAAACTCGGCCGCGAAACACACGGCCCTTCAGTTCCTTGCTGAGATGCCACAGAGGGTGATAAATAGGATGGAAAATTAAACAGCTCTGCTGATTGCTTCAGAAAGAACAGAAACCCAGGTGATAAATCCTCTCACTACAAAAGTTTTGAGTGTTTCCCTCAGGAGTGAAGACAGAGGGTGACAGAGCACTGGAAGGGGCTGCCCAGGGGGGTTGTGGAGTCTCTTTCTCTGAAGATGTTTAAAACCCACCTGGATGTGTTCCTGTGTGACTGGATCTAGGTGATCCTGCTGTGGCAGGAGGATTGGACTGGATGATCTTTCACGGTCCCTTCCAACCCCTAATGTTCTGTGATTGATTGGGAAGTGAAGAGGTGGAGGGGTGCTGTGCAGTGTGTAGCTGTGTGACTGGAGGAACACAAGTCTGGGAACACGAGGAAGCTCCACTAACTCTACCTTCACCCCTACGATCTGTAGACATTCAAAACCCTCCTGGGTCTGTTCCTGTGTGACTGGATCTAGGGGATCCTTCTGTGGCAGGGGGATTGGACTGGATGATCTTTCGAGGTCCCTTCCAATCCCTGATGTTCTGTGATCTCTTCCTAAAGATCCAATCCAAAACAAGAAAGTTTAAGGCATATTAAGTCCCACCCAGGGACTTGAGGGCCAAGTTATTGTGTCCAGTATTTACCTAGCAGGTAACTTCATGTGCTTGTACCCTTGTGGGCATTTCCACGGAAAAAAATATTGAGGACGGTTTTGGAAGTCAAATCAGAGAGAGGATACAAAGCACTTGAAAGGTCAGGAGTGCTCTGTGGTTCCACTGTCTTCTCATGTGTGTTTTTATTGAGTCTAGTTCTGGGCCCCTCAGTTCCAGAAGGACACAGAGCTGCTGGAGAGAGTCCAGTGCAGAGCCACAGAGATGATGGAGGGAGGGGAGCATCTCCCTGCTGAGGACAGGCTGAGGGAGCTGGGGCTCTTGAGCTTTGAAAAAAGGAGCCTGAGGGGTGACCCCATTAAGTGCCAACTTAAAACCCCTTGGAGTCCAAAGGGCTTTGGTTTCTACTGGGATAATTTTGTAGAATAGTGTGAAGAACTGAGGAAGCGCTGCTTAGTCCAGGGCCAAAATCACAGAGACCCTAAAATCTCCCCCAGAGCAGAAGTCAGAGCCCCCTGCTCCGGGTGGAAGCTCAGAGCAGTGCAGGGCTTTCCCCCAGCCCGGGACTCTGGCTCCCAGAGGGTGGCAGCAGATGGGAAGGATTCCTGCGGGCTCGCAAAGCCCTGCCCTGGGTTAAAGCCCTGCGAGTTGACCCGGGCAGGAGGGACATCTAGCGAGGACAGTGCTTTTGGTCTTCAAAGTCACCCCACTCTTGTCACCAAGGTCACAGAGGGCAAACGCACTGGCAATCACCATTTACACCTGTGGTTTGAACTGGGGCTGGTTGAAGCAAGTAACTCGTCCTTGAGTCCTTCCTTGTTCCTTCTCCTATTCCAGAAATGGTTTAGTAGAGAGGACAAGGGGTCTGACCCTCAGAACAAAATGCCTGAAGGGACAGAACGATCTACTCTGCTCACCCACTGCCAGCTCCTGGATAAATATTTCACCAGGACACTTAAAGAAACCAAAATCATACAGAAAAGTGTTGACAATAACTTATTGATGGTTCAGACTGCTAGAAGAGGCAATGAGCAGGTTGGAGGGCTGCCCTGTCTTAAGGCCATTCTTGGAGCAGCCTCTCTAAGAGCAGTGAAGGCTGCTGGAGGGTGGAAGGTCTGTCTGAGCACCAGCAGAACAGCAGTGATGCTGAGGTCGGTCTGATTCTCATTTGCCTTTTCCTTGGCAATACTACCTCTAGGCTTTTAAAATCAAGGATGAGGCCAGGTGGCAAAGAACAACAGGGCACCTTCCATTTTGCAGAGTTCTGATCTCTCCTGGGTTTTCATTTCCCTCATGAGGCTGAGGGAGCTGGGTCTCTTGAGCCTGGAACAAAGGAGACTGAGGAGTGACCCAATTAATGTTGATCAATATGGAAAAGGTGGGTGTCAGGAGGATGGAGCCAGGCTCTGCTCAGGGGCACCCAATGTTAGGACAAGGGACAACGGGTGTGAGCTGGAACAGAGGAGGTTCCACATCAATGTGAGAAGGACCTTCTTCCTTGTGAGGGTGACAGAGCCCTGAAAGGGGCTGCCCAGGAGTGTTGTGGAGTCTCCTTCTCTGAAGACATTTAAAACCCACCTGGATATGTTCCTGTGTGACTGGATCTAGGGGATCCTGCTGAGGCAGGGGGATTGGACTGGATGATCTTTTGAGCTCACTTCCAATTTCTAATGTTCTGTGATTCATTCAGAAGTGAATGAAGGTGGAGGGGTGCTGTGCAGTTTGTAGCTGGAGGAACCCAAGTCTGGGAACACAAGGAAACTCCACTAACTCTACCTTAACCCCTGCTATCTCTTCCTCCAGATCCATTCCACCATGGAAGTGGATAACAAAGAACAGCTGTTTGTTCTTCTGATGGCACCAGCTGATACAAAGGGATAAGAAGGGCTAACAGGGAGAGTGCTGGCTAGTACAGAGCCTGTCTCTGCTTCTTCTGCTCTGAAGACATCCCAAATATAACAGAACTCTCCATACCTGCAAGGGAGGGGGGACTAATTATTAGCTCTCCTCTTCTCCTGCTGTTTTAGAGGTAAGTCATTAAGCTATAGCTCAGCTGCCTGGATAAAGCTCCTCTGAAAGGGATGGTGGCTTGTGACTGAAAGTTAGTAAGATGTAGAAGGCAAGGGGATGCCTTGGCAAGGCTAGAGGTCTATCCTTGATTAAATGGGAGGGTAGGTTGAAATGCTCTTTGAGCATGCAACAAAAGCATGGGCTTCCTACAGATGTGGGGTCTAATAGGCAGAAAAGCTGGGACAGGAAAAGGGTTCTCAGTTAATGTAAGTAGGTGTCTTGTGCAAATGGAGCTGCATGTTAGCATCTCACACTGAAAGAAGCAGAAGGGGTCGGGAGGTATTGAGCAGGCTGGCTATGGACAACGTGCTGGGTTGGCAGAGAGTGCTTCTGTCTATCGGTTAACGTGAGGATGAAACAAACAGCCACGTGTAGGGCTGGGGAAAATCACAGGAGCTGTGATGCTGTCAGCCCTTCTGTTTGGCCAGGTGAGTTCTCTTCTTCCTGGCCAGTGTTTTGTGCTGGCTCTTTGCAGGAGGGACTGCTTGGACAGAGCAGGGCAGCACCAGGCTCACAGTCTCCTTCCACCTTCCTTCAGCAGGTGAGGCCAGGGGTCACATCGCTCTGGCTTTGTTGCCTGATCGTGTTGCTGAACCAGGAAAGGGAAGGGAACAGAATCACCTTGATGTTTGCAACGTCTTTAGCAGCTGGTGCCCTTTGACTTCTTCCTGCAGTCCCCACTGTGACTCTTCCCAGATCTAATTTATCTTTTAACAAAGTTTGAAATTAAATTAGGGCTAATGAACTAATTAATTTGAACCAGCACGTAACTCTGCCACCTTCCCCCACCTGGACTTCTCCCACTCGCCTTTGTCTCCAGCACGACTCCGTACAATTCCTCATTATCTGGGTTACGTCCTCCCCTCTTCGTGCTATTTGTCAGGAGCCTGATTAAAGGGGATGTCAGCAATCTATCTGTTTCAGACAGGCTGGCAGATTACCTTCAAACAGTCTGCATTTGATTGAACTAGAGCGCTCCCGTTCCTGTCAAGACTTACTCACACCCTTCTCCGTCTCCCCTACACACCTGTCTCCTGCTTTCTTCTCCTGGCAGATCACCTCTTGGTAAAGCTCTGTGCTGCAGCTCCCCTTCAGCCCAGCCACATACTAGCTACCTGATCTTACTAGCACTGGAACAGGCTGCCCAGGGAGGTTGTGGAGTCTCCTTCACTGGAGATGTTTAAGACCTGCCTGGGTGTGTTCCTGTGTGACTTGGTCTAGGTGATCCTGCTCTGGCAGGGGAATTGGACTAGATGATCTTCTGAGGTCCCTTCCAGTCCCTAATGATTCTATGATCATCCCATAACCGCGGGTTCTTACTGGTCTAAAACTGAAGCGAAGCCTAGGAGTGAAGGACGAGCGATGAGCAGGAGCCAGTGTCCCTGAGCTTTGCTCTTGGGGATATTCGTAAGGACAAAGCTGAGGGCAGATGGGACAGAGGGGTTCACCCTTGGGTTCCCAGAAAGAACAGGTCGAGCGTGAGGAAGGCTGCAATTCCCAAAGGTCCTGTGATGAGGGATGCACCCACACATGCAAGTACGTGCTATGCAGAACACGTGCTCGCGGAGTCGCATTCCTTCCCGCAGCATGCTCTCCGTAGTACGTACCCGTTCTGCATCCTAGAGCATCTTAGGGCAGCAATCACCTTAAACAGTTCCCTCCTTGACGTTTCTCTGCCGAGTCCTCCTCTCTACCCTATGGTAGTCAGGGCAGGGGAGCCCCCTTGGTTCTTTACTTTAGGGGATACTGCTCTGGCAGGGGGGTTGGACTAGATGATCATTCGAGGTCCCTTCCAATCCCTAATCTTCTGTGATTTCACCTGAAAACTGGAAATGGGGCTCTTGACCTGGGGTGGGGGGAGTCCAGGCAACCTTGTTGTTGATCAAAATGAAATCTGGTTCCTGGGAGCTGAGTCAGGGCTGCTGTGCTGGTGGCTCCCCCAGTACATACCCAATTCCCCCCTCACTGAGCCCTGTAGCTGGAGTTGGTTTGAGAGCTCTGTAGGGACGTTCAGAAAGCAGAGCTGGGAATGGGAACTCTAGGAACCTGGAGTCTTGCTAATTTGCTGGCATCTTGGTGTGAACCTCATGGTTTTGAAGCAGGGATAAGAAGCCCCCAAACCAAGCCGAGGAGGTGAAGGGGAGGTGATAATTAAAAAAGCATTAAAACAAATAAAATAATTGCCCTGATCCGTGATGTCTCTGAGCAGGGAGATTTTGTGGCGAGGAGATTACACCTTCAAAGCACCATATGACTGGCTTTATTTTTACTTCAGAGGAACTGGGAGGCTTTCCAAATTTGGATTGGGAGGATTACTGTCCTTTTTGCTGACAATAAAATCCCCCGCCCCAGGGGAGGGCAAGGCAGGACCTCCCAAGGCGGATTAGGGAGCACTGGTGGGAACAGGAGGAGTGGTCCTCCAGCACAGCCCCAGGAGCGGTTGGAACTGGAGGTGAAGGATGAGAGAGGGTGGCTGCTGCCAACCAAGCCTTCCTCTGGGCTGCCGTCTTCATCCTCTCTCTGCGTGCAGGAGGTGGGAGCTGCTCAGCACCCCTCTCCTGCAGCAGAGCCCACGAGCAAAGGGAGAAAGGGAAAACCAGAGCAATCCAGAACTTACTGTCCACTCTCGCTCGTTACGTCTACGAAGACCTTGATCCTCATTCTGGGAGCAGGAGTGGGTGAGACACCGCAAGAGAGAGAGGTTATGGTTCTGGTCCAGGCCAGCTCTGCTGCAGACACTTACCTAGGGAGGCTTTGGCTACAGCAAGGGAACTACTACGGGGCTGCTTCCAACACAGGAAAACCAGGGACCACAGGGATGAAGGCAGACTGAGCTAACCCACTGCACACCTCCTACTCTACCTTCACCCTCCTGTAGGCATGATGACTCCTGGTCTAACCAAGGAGGCCCTCTAACTCATTGGACCCTCTTAAAAATGATATTTTGTCTCCCACTTGTCCTTCTGCATGGAGCTATTCCTCTTCCTTCCCAAGAATCCACTTCCCTTGTCTTCTCCAGCCATGACTCTCCATCTCCAAGCTAGTGCTTCTGCCTGTGTCCCTTCTGATCTCCCCTGGGTGAGCTGGGAGTGATTCAGTGAGCTGCAGGGCACCTCATCTCTCCCTTTCCTTTCTCTCCACCCTTCTCTGCCTCTCTTCCAATTTGCTGGGATCTTGGTGCGAACTGAGCACCTCTGTGGACCTGTAGCCACACTAAACCCACAGCCCCTTCCTCATGTTTAAAAGGCAGCATAATAAAGGGGAAGCAGCAAGGCAGAAGCTGCAGTCACCCCAGCTTGTGGGATACAGGGAGAGCCATGGCCAAGGAGGGGGCTGCCAACAGCATGTCCTTGGCCAACAACTGCTGGCATCACCCAGCCCATCTCCCGTGGGGTGGGAATGGAGAGCTGCCTCGTTTTCAGCTTGGTGGCAACCAGAACCTAAGGACAAGGCATGACTACAGGGTAAAGGAATAGAAGAGCTGAAGACACCTCTTTCTACTGCAAGCACCATTTAAAGGGTCACTGGTAGCTAGAGATGGTCCTAAACCACCACTTGCAGGTTTAAACCCAAGTCCCAGCTGGTTCCAGCCACAGGACCTGAGCTTGGAGGAGCTTGATGACGCTTCAAGTGGCCATAAAACCCTTGAGAAGAAGGAAGCAGTCAGGTCTGGTCTGTGATTTTGAGGAAAATATCTGTAGTCCCCCTCTCTCAAACATCTGAACATGCTGTCTGCACCAACCTCATCACAAGATCTTCTATTTTTGCCTTTGTGGTCCCTCTGACTGTCTCTTGTTCCCCAACTCCTTCAGATGCAGGAACCTTTACATGTTCCTGTATTCTCTCACATTTTCTCCCACCTTGTTCTTTCACACATGCACATATGCTCCAACTTATCTATAGTCTCCAACTTATCTATAGTTGCTTCCATGCTCCCTAACATCTTTTTCCCCCTTCAGCCAGCACCCTTTTTCTTTCCCTCCCCACCAGCCGGTACTGAGTGGCCAGGAGAGTCCCTTCTGACATCCTCACGCGGTTTACGGCTGCGTCTTCAGCCCATCCCAGCATCGAGAGCTGTCCCCTTCAAACCCACCTCATTTCTCCCTGTGTCTCCAGCCACAGAGGGGACAGAGCCCTGTTGTGAAACGAAGCCATTAACCCTGTCGCCCTCCCTCGCTGTGGAAAGCAGAGGACAGCAGTGCCAGGAGCATGCAGAGAAGGCAAGGCAGAGGTGGTGGGCACCACCAGAAGTGAAGGGAGCAGAGAGCAGCCGGCGTGCGGGGAGACGATGGAGGGAGCAGGGAGGAGGAGGACAGACTAGATGCATCGGGGTCGCTGCGCAGCACGGAGGGCAGGTGTGGGTGGGGAGCACTGACTCCAGAGGGGCACGGGGAGGAAGGCAGAGCTCGTTTGTGTACCTTGAGGCCAGAATCTGAGGGGAAAGGGCCTAGAGTGACATGCGCTAGCGTAAGTTGGGCTGGATGGTTGCATACTCGACTAGGTCTCCGCCAGCATGGATGGAGGTCCGAGGACTGGGTGACGAGGCCAGAGCGGAAGTGTCCAGCTCTGCATAGTGGACATCACAGTCCTTGTTGCCAGAGTTCTGGAGAGAAGAGAGCAGCAAGGCGGTGGGGATACAGGAGGGAGGAATCGGGGTCGACGTGGGGAGGAGGAGTGAGAACACAGAGAACGTGCAGAAGAGGGGGAGTGAATGAATGAGATGGGAGAGGAGAGTGTGTGGAGGGTGGGGGGAGAAAGAAGAAAAGGGTGAGAGGGGGAGGAAGAAAAAACAGTTAAAAAGAGGGAGGTAGGGAGGTAATGAACAATCAGTCAGGTAAAATCTCAAAGCAAAAAAGCCCAGCGGCACCGATTCCCAGCTCCATCGCTGAGCTGAGAGATCCCACCTAGCTTGGCAGCAACTGCCTCACCTGCCCCTTTTACTGGGGCTGCTCTCAGCAGCATCTCGCTGCCCTGATCAGCCCATCAACCCCTCTGGGATCAGCGTTTTCCTTAGCTGGGGGTTGTTGAGTCCTTATCGGATACCTGAGCTGACAGGTTTGAGTTTGGGGTTCACGGCAGCACGCTGGAGGCAAAGGCAGGGTGGGGGGCAGGAGTGGAAATGATGGAGAACACTTGAACTTGGGGTGCTGGGAAGGAGATCAATGGAGGGAGTGTCTTCAGAGCAGAGCTCTGCGGGCAGGCTCGCAGCAGATGTGTTGCCACAGGGCAAGGACGATGCTTTAGCCGATACCGTTGGTTTGCCCTGTGGTGGAGGACGGGAGGTTTCTGCTCCGTATTACCACGAGCCCTGACATCACAGTCAGCTGCAGCAGATTAACTCTGCAGCACGGTTTTGTCAGCGTAATAACATCTAATAGATGCTAAAAGCAGCCTACATTCTTCTTTTGGAGTGAAAGCATCTACGGGTTACTTCCCTTTCCTAAGCAGCCTTACCAGCAAAACTGCATGGATGGGATATTATCCCATTTGTCCCACTGCTCCTACCTGGATACCTCCCAGGCTTTGCTAGTAACAGTCATAATCATGGACAAGGAAACAGTTCTGGAGCCCTTATTGCAAGAAGGATGTGGATGTGCTGGAGCGAGTGCAGAGGAGGGCCACGAGGGTGATCAGAGGGCTGGAGCAGCTCTCCTATGAGGATAGACTGAGGGAATTGGGGCTGTTCAGTCCGGAGGAGAGGAGGCTCCCAGGTGACTTTATTGTGGCCTTCCAGTATCTGAAGGGGGCTACAAAAAGGCTGGGGAGGGACTATTTAGGATGGTGGGTAGCGACAGGACTAGGGGCAATGGAGCAAAGCTGGAGATGGGTAGATTTAGAGTGGACGTGAGGAGGAAGTTCTTCACCGTGAGAGTGGTGAGAGCCTGGAATGGGTTGCCCAGGGAGGTGGTTGGGGCCCCATCCCTGGAGGTGTTTAAGGCCAGGCTGGATGGGGCTCCGGCCAGCCTAGTCCAGGGTGGGGTGTCCCAGCCTGGTGGGACTGGTTGGAACTGGATGATCAGGTGGTCCCTTCCAAGCTGGAGTGATTCTGATTCCATAACTTCTCCAGTGAAGTGATCCTGCTGTGGCAGGGGGATTGGACTGGATGATCTTTCAAGGTCCCTTCCAATCCCTAATGATTCTATGATTCTATAAATCTCACTGCTCATTGGGGAAATGGATGACCAGGAGGGCCCTGGTGTCAGTGGCCAAGGTGTGAAAGGGGTTCCCTGGCTGTGTGCCCTGGAGGGTGCTTTTAGTCCTCACTTTTGGGTCTGGTTTCTGTGCCAGCACTAGCTGAGGGTCACAGAGCGCTGAAAGGGGCTGCCCAGGGGGGTTGTGGTGTCTCCTCCTCTGGAGATGGTTAAAACCCACCTGGTCATGTTCCTGTGTGACTGGATCTAGGGGATCCTGCTGCCACAGGGGGATTGGACTGGATGGTCTTTCAAGGTCCCTTCCAACCCCTCATGTTCTGCAGGATTCTTTCTTCCAACTGAACTGGCTTCCCAGTTTCTCCATTCCCTTTCCCAAAGCGCTGCATCGTGTGGCCAGTGGGCAGAAGGCGTTTAATTTGGAAATGCTTCTCCTCTCTTTGTTGGGAAGCCCTGGACCAGCTGTGGCAGAGCCATTGCCGCAAGTTTACAGCCCTGTCATGAGCTGTTTCAGTGCCTGTTGCTGGAAGAGGCTGTTCAGCGAGTGATGAGCTCTGACTGCTGGTCTCTGGCAGGGTTTGGCTCCCTGATGGTGTTTCATAAGGATGAGGGAAAAGGGAATCATGGCTGCAGCGGCATTTCCAGTCTCTAGCTCCCCAGCAAAGCCGGACACTGGAGAGGACCAGAAGGATGGAGGTCACAAGGGCTTTACTGTGGAGGCAGTGGCAAGTAGCTGGTGTGAAAGCTGAGTCTGCTGTGGCCTCTCTGCTTCACGTCTGGACTCAGACTAAGTGTCTGTAGGCATTTAAGGAATTAGTAATGCCAGACCACTCTCAAACCTAAACTGATGCCCTGCAGAGCTCTTTTCCCCATCTCCGTATCTCCTCTAGTCCCAGAGAAATGCTGACTCTTCCCCTTCTTCCTGGAGCCATTCAAGGTCAGGCTGGCTGGGGCTCTGGGCAACCTGGTCTACTGAGTGCTGGCCCTGCTTAGTGTAGGGAGGTTAGACTAGATGACCTTCAGAAGTCCCTTCCAACCCAATGACTCTGCGATTCCTATCCTGCCTGCTTTCCTCACTCCTCCACAACGTCGCTCCCTTCCCCACTAGAGGTGTTTTCCCCACGGAGCTCCCTTGCTTGCCGCCACTCTCTGCCTTTCTCCTGCTCCGTGCTGCTTGTTTGGAGCAAAATTTATGGCCATATCAATAATGTGACTTGTATACAAGGTCTAGCACCGCCACGTGCAAGCGCTGCGTGTAAATCACCGGCGTCCGCACCCCGGTAATTGCCCTGCAAAGCGCAAGGAATTATTTTGCTGTCTGCAGCAATAAGACTTTCCCTTCTACCTGTGCAAATGGGCTCTGCTGACACCTACACTAATCATACTCGTGCTCCACCTCTCTCCCTCGTGTTCCCACATATGAATAGGCAGCCTTTACATGGCAGGCAGGCTCTGCCGTGAGCCTTTCCCCTCACACGAGTTGCTCTGTGTGGTGACACCTGCAGGCATCTTCACTGGAGGTGTCTGGAACACCCTTCCCATCCCAGTCACTCCCCCTTACACTTCCCCACATGCACCAAAGCTTTTACACTGTAAGAGCTCAGGAAAATGCTGCAGGTGACCCCACCACCCCTACACCCACCTCTGTACCCCTCACTGTCCACAGCAGTGGTTGGCTCTTAGGAAAAACTTCTTCCCAGAAAGAGAGGGGAGCCCTTGGAACAGGCTGCCCAGGGAGAGGGTGGAGGTACCGTCCCTAGAGCAGTTCAACAAACAGGCAGACGGGGTGTTTGAGGAGATGGGTTCGTGGTTGGAAGTTATCAGGTGGATGGTTGCATTTGATGATCTTGAAGGTCTCTTCCAACCCTGGTGATTCTATTCTGTGCTGTTTCATGTTATCTCCCCCACAGTTTCCAACACCCAAATGTACCACATTCATTTTAACCTCTGCTACAGGGCCCAGCCCTGCTGCCTTCCACAGGGAACCTGTCCCAGCCTCTCCCTGCCATCTAGTCAGCTGCCAGCACCCACCTGAGCACACAGGTACCTACACACCCTCTACTCATTCCTTCTCCACCCTCCTCTTTTATTTACTCCTGGTGCCTCTCCCACTTCCCCATCCCTCACCCCTTGCCAGCTCTAATCCCTTTCTGACTTCCCATTCTGGTGCTGTCATCCCCAGGCAGCGCCTTCTCGTGCCGCCGGGTGATGAATTTGAGTCATTCCAAATCACAAGGTTTTGCACAACTTGGTTAGAGCCCAACGCACCCTCCCCGCTGTCCTGCCTTCAACTCTCATCTTCTTCGCTACCTTCCCGAGTCAGACGAAGTACAAGCAGGACGAGAATATCCTGCCTTCCTTCGGGCTGTGCTCACTAAATGATCCCAGAGCCCCACGTACGAGGGAGAAGCTGCCTCTGCCTGCATCTGAACATGGAGGGGAGCGAGGCTGTCCTCCAGCTGGTCCATCTCTTGTGAAGGACCATGGGTGTCTAGCCCACCTTGGCCAGTCCCTTGGCAGGCTGTTAGCCTATGGGTACCGATCCTGAGCTCAGCGTGCGGCTCCTGGTAACCACCACAACCCCTGCTGCTGCTCCCTGGAGGCCTCTGTGCAAGCTAGATGCTCCTCAGCATCCCTCTGCTGTGAAGTGCGTGCGTGGCCCGTGGGCAGGAGGTCTCTGCGATGCTTGAGGGGTTAGAAAAGTGATGGCAGTGCAGACTCCTGCAGGGAGTGGGGGTGAGAGCTGGTTCCTTTGCAGAGCAGGGCTGGGAGATGTGCTGCATCCCTGGCTGCAGCAGCACGTCCTGTCTCTGTGACCTGGGAAGGATCCAGCACAACCAGCGCTCCTTGGCAGCAAAGTGACACCCTCCTTCCCTTTGCCAGTCCCAGGCTTGCACGGCCTGGTGCCTGCCCAAAGGTGATTTAGCGAGAAGTGGGGGCGAGCCTCATCTGGCTCTTGGGGCAGGAAGCCAGCGCCTGGAGCGCGAGGTGATGGGGAGCCTGGTACTGTTCACAGGGACTGCCAGCCAAGCTGACCACAGGACAGGGCTCGTCCACAGCTGTGCCACACTCGTGCCAAGAACAGGCAGAGGAGTGGTGGCAGCAGCGGTGGAGTCACCCAGGCATCACATCCTTCTTGCAAAGGGGGTTTCTTCATGGGCTGAAGGAAATGAGAGCTCCGCAGTCCATCACCTCTTGGAAGGAGCAGCCAGAGCCAAGTGTGGGACATGGAAATGCATCTTCTCAGGCCAGGATTGAGAGCAGCAAACTCAGTTCCCATGGCTACAGAGCAGCTACCCATCAGGCCCCATCTCACATCACTAACTCTGCCATTTAATTAACTGACTGCTTGTTATTTCCCAAAATGAGCTCCTCCATCCTCCTGCTTGCCTGGAATTCAGCTCCAAGATGCTCTCCACAGAGCAGCCCGTCTGGCTTTGAGCATCCTCTGCTTCATTTAAAACTCACCTACCACGCAGCAAGGATTAGAAAGAGATGGAGACAAACCCCAGGTTGGAGGGAGAGTCACGAAGGGAAGTTTTTCTTCAGGGACATCAGCTACATCCAGCCAGGATGAAGCAAATCAACCCAGCACAGAGCTGTGGCTTTTTATTTCCAGCGCTCTCGGCATCTGTCTCGCTGTCGAGTCCTGATAGCTAAAGGTCACTGGGCTCTGTCCTTCTCTTATCTGCACAGGAATTCGCATTAAAGGGTCACACCAGGATGAACTGGAGGGAGAGTTATAATTAGCTGTGTCCATAAAATATGACTCTAGTACGGGCTGGTATTTGTTCTGCTTTCTCAAACAAACGGGCTCACGTTGCTGAGATGTAGCACCACACTTGATGTGAGCTGCTCTGAGACACCCCTCATGGATGGAGGGTTGGAGAGAAACCTGGAGCATTGACATGGAGGTCTTGCATCTCCCACAGAGGATCTGGGGAGCAGCTCCCTGTTGTGGGGATATGGCCTCAAGAGGAGCCAGGAGAGGTTTAGGTTGGACATCAGGAAAAATCTCTTCCCTGACAGAGTGGTCAAGAGTTGGAACAGGCTGCCCAGGGAAAGGGGGAAGTCACCATCCCTGGAGAGGCTCATAGGAGTAGATGTGGCCCTGGGGAACAGAGTTGAGTGGGTAGGGTGGGGTTCAGTTGGACTGGATGATCTTGGACGTCTCTTCTGACCTTAATGGTTCTGTGATTCTAGGGGTTGAGGGAGGGAAAGGATGTTGTCAGAGTCCTGGGAAGATAAAGGTTTTCAGTGGAGGACTTGAACCCTACCTGTACTCTATTTCCTGTGCCACTGCCCTTTGAATCTAACACTTCCTCCTCCAGCCCCAGCCGTTGAAAGTTGGTCTTTCCCTCACGGCTGTTGACATCCCTCCCTGACCCTTCATCTAGCTGCTGCTGCCTCACATTAGCATCTCCCTGTCTGAGGCTGAACAAATCTGCACACACACAAAAAGAACTTGTTGTCAATTGAGAGTCAAACACTGGGCACACTCTGCCCTGCAGATAATTGCTGTGTGGAGCTCTCCCCTCACGCTGCTCCTCAAGAGCTGCCAACTCCAACAGGGGCTCAGCTGCAAGAGGTGAGGAGTGATTGGGATGGGATAGCTGGCTCAGAGGTTCAGCTGAGGGTAAAGATGAGCCTGGCACAGGCTGTGACAGTGCTCTGAGCAAGATGTACGGTTGGACTTGATGATCTTGGAGGTCTCTTTCAACCTTAATGATTCTATTATGCTAACATTTGGAACGAGCAGAGCACTTTACTGAGGAACAATCCCTAAAGGTAGGGCTGTAGGACCTCTGGAGACCAGGAGGCCAGTGCTGAGTTAATGGTATGTGAGAGGTGGACAGAGATCAGACAGGCAGGTTTCCTTTCTCCAGGAGAGGATTTTCCTGAACTGTGAAGGACCTATGGATGGGGGAGGTCTTGCATTCCGTAGGGTGAGAGCACCTGTCTGAAAGGCAGTGAGCTTGGGGGTGAGGCTGGGGCCAGGCAGCACTATGGGCACCCTGATCTTACCAGTTTGTCCATGTAGGGAGCAGGCTCAGGGGCTGCCATGTCGTAGTATGGAGTCTGCAAAGGGAGCTTGTGAATTTCCTCTTCGTGTTTCATGTTGTCCAAGTGAACAACCTGCAACAGGGAAGAGAGAGGAGGGATGAAAGGAGCAAGTGCTACTCTGCCACAGTTTGGGCCATCATCTACCTTGGGTAAGACCACCACAAGATACCCCTATGTAAGGCAGTGCCTCTTACCTCCTCCCTTGCTCCTGCCATTTGATTTACCTCCTGCTCTCTTCCTTTCATTCTCACACCCCTCACAACGTTCACGATGCTGGGGGTGCTCTTCACACCCAGTATCCCATCCCAACACCATCATTCCCTTTAGCATTCAATCCCCACAGAAGGGAATAAGCAGGATGTAAAGAACAGCTTTCAGCTAGTGCCCATCGTTGGGAATTCTGCCCCTCAAACTTAGGCTGTGGACTTCTTCACCCTTGCAAGCCCAGTTTCCCAAGTGTAGGCACTTGGGGTCGGAACTCCTCGCTAGAGGAAGGAGCTCACGGGGATTGGGGATGAGTGGTACCTGGATGTCTTCTGCAGTCAAGTGGCTTTTCATGTCCTGTTTCCTCTTTGGCGGAGGGGCAGGCTTGTGGGATGGAGGCAAGTCAATTCTGCAGATAAAGAAGAGGTTGCTTGTTAGAGACCAAGAGAAAAGGGCTCTGCTTGCTTTGATGTGCTGGGTCCTGCCTGCACCGGGGTTCTGCTCGTAGCTGACCTGCCCACACAACCACAGAGATTGTTCCCAGTAGCCCCTCCTGAGCCCTCTTTCTCACCCCAATTAGAACTGTTAATAGACATCAAGTCCCTCCTGGCCTTCTGTTCCTCATTCCAAGCAAATCCCCACATGGGATGGCAGGTCCTGAGGGCGGGGATGCCTGTCTCCTGTCACTGCTCTGGAACAGCTCCAGACCATCCCATGGAATGTGGCTGGTTTTATGGCTGAAGGGGAGCAGAAAGTGTCTGGCAGTGGTCACTGCAAACCAACAAGGTAAAACCAGCCCCTTCTGCAGGCTTCCCAGTTGGAACCTTCCTGGCAGACACACTGTGCCATGCAAGGACGTTTCTCCCTGACCCCCAGAGCACGAGGACTGGCAGCCACGCTAATCCCAGCCCGGGGACTGTCTCTGCACGTTCCGTTCCTATGCACAGATGTGTTTAATCCTTTTGCAAAACTTAGCAAAGCCCCCATCTGCTAATTAGCTGGCTGCCCCTCCCTTCTGTCTGCACAGCCTCCACTAGATCTTCTGACAGAGCTGGGGAATCTTCTTCAGATCCTAGAGGATCCCAGATAGCGACCAGAAAGGGGGAGTCAAACAGGTCACAGGCTCACAGAATGTTAAGGGTTGGAAGGGACCTTGAAAAATCATCCAGTCCAATCCCCCAGCAGGATCCCCTAGATCCAGTCACACAGGAACATGGCCAGGAGGGTTTTAAACATCTCCAGAGAAGGAGACTTCATAACCATCCTGGGCAGCCCCTTCCAGTGCTCTGGAACCCTCACTGGGAAGAACTTCCTTCTCACATTGATGTGGAACCTCCTCTGTTCCAGCTCACACCCATTGCCCCTTGTCCCATCACTGGGTGCCCCTGAGCAGAGCCTGGCTCCATCCTGCTGACACCTGCCCTTTCCAGATTTATCAACATTCATGGGGTCACCTCTCAGTGTCCTTTATTTCAGGCTCAAGAGCCCCAGCTCCCTCAGCCTTTCCTCAGCAGGGAGATGCTCCCCTCCCTTCATCATCTCTGTGTCTCTGTGCTGGACTTTCTCCAGCAGCTCCGTGTCCTTCTGGAACTGAGGGGCCCAGAACTGGACACAAGATTCCAGATGTGGTCTTAGCAGGGCAGAGTAAAGGGGGAGGAGATGCTCTCTGGATCTACTAACCACCCCTCTTCTGATCCACCCCAGTATGCTGTTGGCCTTCCTGGCCATCAGGGCACATTGCTGGCTCCTGGACATCCTGTTGGCCACCAGGACCCCCAGGTCCCTTTCTCCTCCACTGCTCTCCAACAGGTCAGTCCCCACCCTATACTGGTACCTGGGGTTGCTCTTGCCCAGATGCCAGACTCGACCCTGCCCTGGTTCATTCAGTGTCTCCCCACCCTGTCCCTGCAAAGCGTTGACTTGATGGCCCTGAAGCAAAGAAATGCTGTTGCCTTGGGGAGGCCCTGGAGTGGGCTCTGCAGTAGCAGCAGCACCTCTGCAGACCAGGGGCACCAGTGTGTTCCTGTTCTCAGCTAAAGTGGCTCTTCCTTGCGCCTGCTGAAGGGCCATTGTGGGAAGTGGATTGTCTGAACGCAACTTGATCGCAAGGCAGATGCTGTTGATGCAATTTCACCTTGCGGTGCTGTATGTCGTGGGGCTTTTCATGTGCTCTCCTGCCTCTCCTCCTGCTGTCCCCTGTTGCCACCCCTCCCTCTCCCGCTATCCTCCGATGCCCTTTCTCAAACAGGATTAAATGGAGCACAAAACACGGCCAAGATGTGACAACAATGAGGTGGAGAGTTGTGGAAGATAAAAGCGACTTCTAGCCTTTGGGCTTTCTGTCCCTCCCCTCTGAGGTGGGGAGGAAGCTCTTTTGAAAAGGCAATGGGCAGATAGAGCTTTTCAGGAGGACACCAGCACAGCCTTTTCTGTTTGTGCTGCTCTGGCTGGTCTCTGCAGTTCTCTGCCTGGGATCTGTGCTGCACAGTGTGGTGCAGAGCAGAGCAGGTACCTGTCAAAGAGGTGCTCCTGGAGCATCCCCTCTCCCTGCTCTCATGTTGCCAGAGCTCCTGTCTTCATGCTGGTGCTATATGTGCTGGGACTGTCTGGGATGTGAATCCTTTCTGGAGTATTTGGGATACATTCAGAGGTGCTCAGGGTCTACCACAGACCGCTCTCTGATGACAGTGATGGTCTAATTCAGGAACCTAAAGCCATCCCTCAAGGGAGCACAGGATCCTCTCCTGCTGCTGGCGGTGAGAGTGGTACTGAGCAGCTGTGTCAGAGCTGGGTTTGTTCAGCCTTGAGACAAGAAGGCTCAGGGGGAACCTTATCCCCATGTCCCAGCATCTAAAGGGTAGCTACCAGGAGGATGACTCCTTTTCACAAGGGGTCTTATGGAAAAGACAAGGGGGGATGAGTCTGGGTTACTCCTGGGGAGATTCCCACTGACCTCCAGAAGAAAATCCTTCCCCATGAGAGCAATTAACCCCTGGAATCATTTCCCAGGGGAAGGGGTCGATTGCCCTACACTGGACAGGCTGCTGGGACAGCGAATTTCAACTCAATTTTCAGCTTGAGAGGTCGGACTGGATGATCCTTGAGGTCCCTTCCAACCTGGGATTCCATCAATCTATGATTCAATGACTCATGTCCAAGGATGTGCTACAGCAAAGGCAGCACCTGGGTGAACATTGTTCTGCTTCAGTTTCCACTGAAGGCCTGTGATAAAATCTTAAAAGGAGGAGGATGGAAAGCACTGGGGAGCCCCAAGAAAGGAAAAAGAGTCGGAGGAGGGAGCCAGAGGGTGGCAGACAGGGACAAATGGCAGCAACAACAGTTTGCTGAGGAGCTTTTCTTGTGTGCAGGTAGGGGAAGGGCCAGTGGTGCTCTTGGTCTGCTACCCCATCCAACAGCACCATCAACACCCTGGACTTCAGTGAGCGTGGAGCTACTTACAAGTCACTGTCTGTTTCAGTCCGGTCCTTCTGCTGCCTCCTGTAGACAATAATCACAGTGACAACCACCCCGATGATGAGAACCGCTGCGATGACTCCTCCCACGATGCCGATGATGCCTCCTGGGGCACCCTGAGGTAGTGGCTTATCTGCAACACACAGAGGAGAGAGGGTTAGAAGAGCATCAGGCAACCCAATCAGTGAGGTGAAAAGTGCAACCAGGGGCTCCAGGAGCAAAGATGCCAGTGAAAGGGTCTCAGGTGGCTTCGTGGAGGGAGGCTGGTCATGTTAAAATGTAGTAGTCAGAGCTCAAGAGGGGCAGAAATCCATGGTCACAGTTGCAGTTCATGGTGTCTCCAAGAGCCAACTGCTCTTTATTCCATTATTACCCCTTAAATCAGGTTATTCCTGGTTCTTCTGCCTTTGTTCTCATCGAAGAAAGATGGGTTTAGGCAATAAAGGTTCTGCCATGCAGCCACCCATGTGGTGCAGAGGGACCCGCTGCTACTTGACATCATTTATCTATCTTGAAGCCTTCTGCTGGGCTCTGTCACAGTGTCTTCACCAAATTCCTCAAGCAAAGAGCTTTGCTGTTGGTGGAGACCTTAGAAGAGCTGATTTATTGAGGTGGAGGACCCCTGTACCTTGCAAAACATCTGCTGAGGGTAGGATTCTGGGCTTAGGGAGAGAGACGGAGAGAGAGATGTCCTATCTTCCATTGGCTCTCCTGTTTGCCTCATGGCTGGAGAGCTCCGTGGCTTTGGCCAGCTCCTCGGTGACTAGCGTGGACCCCATTCAAAAGGAATCTATCCCATGGGCCTGATGGGAAATCGCTTTGAAACGTATGATAAAAGGATTTAATTTGCTCTACCTTCCAACCTAATTAAACTTGAAAACTAGCTAATTGGTACTTTGTACTTACAGCTCTGGCGGTGATGAAAGGAGGAGATAATTGGAATGGAGGAAGAAGGAGGAGGAGGAGGAGAAGGAAAAGAAATTCAGGGGAGGGGAGTGAGACAGGGATGAGGGAACAAGGTGCTTTGTTGAACTTGCCTGTCACACCTCATTTTTGTACTTTTCTTCATGCACTGGCTCCTGGCTAATCTTGGAGACCAGATCGTGGCCTGCATGGACCTTCCTTGGCAACAGTGATGACTTTGGGTATCATTGTGGCAGACACTATCTCCACTAACCCATCCATCCCCAAGGCCTCACTGTACTCGCTCGAGATGAGGGCATGGTTATAGGACAACAGTAGGACTTTCCAGGGTGCAAATCTGCCACTTGCTTCCATCCATGGATTCAGCTCTTGCTTATCTCAGGGGCTCCATGAAAACCCATCGGGTGCAAGAAGAGAGGTTCTTCTCCCCCTCTGCTCTGCCCTGCTGAGACCATATCTGGAGTGTTGTGTCCAGTTCTGGGCCTCTCAGTTCAAGAAGGACATGGAGCTGCTGGAGGGAGTCCAGCACAGAGCAGGATGATGAAGGAGGTAGAGCACCTCCCTTATAAGGAGAGGCTGAGGGAGCTGGGTCTCTTGAGCTTGGAGAAGAGGAAACTGAGGGGGGACCTCATTAATGTCTGTAAGTATGTGAGGTATGGGTGTCAGGAGGATGGAGCCAGGCTCTTCTCAATGTCATCTAGTAATAGGACAAGGGGCAGTGGGTGTGAGCTGGAATATAATAGGTTCCATATAAATATCAGAAGGTGTGAGGGAGACAGAGCCCTGGAACAGGCTGCCCAGGGGGGCTGTGGAGTCTCCTCCTTTGGAAAGGTTTAAAACCCGCCTGGATATGTTCCTGTGTGACTTGGTCTAGGGGATCCTGCTGTGGCAGGGGGATTGGACTGGATGATCTTTGGAGGTCCCTTCCAATCCCTAATGATTCTATGAATTGCAGACCTGAAGCACCGCCAGCAGCCTCTTCCCAGATCCCACCTCACAGCCAGCCTTCTTCAGCTTTCAGCTGTGCTGCTGTCACCCAGGAGCGAGCTGGGCTCTATCAGCCTTTCCCAGGGAAATCCTCTCACTGGCCATGACCAGCAAACAGCCCTGCAGACCTCTGACGGGCTTAGTGTGTCGGTACAAACTGCTTGAACTCCCAGCACGGCGCGGAGACATCGCTACCGGTGAAGACCTTGCCCTGGGAGCTGCTTTGATCCTCTGCCCCTTTCCACACGAACCTGGTTTTCCTCCTGCTTTGCAAAGACCCCCCCAGAGCTCCCACGGGCAGCCTCGCACACCTCGCTCCCCGCTGCTCCTTCATTAAGGTCCTGGAGTCGTGTGTCTTCTAGTGGCAGGATGCTGTAGTCATCAGAACGTGAGGCTGAGATCCCCACTGTCCTTGGCAGTGGCAGTCACTTGCCTTCTCCTCCCTTCTCCACAAGCCACACCAGCTCATAAATAATACTTCTGCCATGAGACAGCTCACTCAGAGCCCAGCTCGGGCAGACAGCTGACACCATGCTCTGCAAACTCCCAAACAGAGGCTGTGGCAGGGACAGGGACTGTAAAGAATCTCCCAGTTGCTTTGGCTGGGGCATTTCCGTGATGAATTGGCCCCTAAAGTCTCTCTGGATGGCAGGTAGTGAGCAGAGAACATCAGCCTCCAGCTACTGCTGTAAATCAGTAGGGGTGCGTGCGTGTGTAGAGGAAGGGGGTGGAAGGAGAGAAAGAAGGGGAAAAGGAAATAAATAAGGTTAAAATGAATCTCCAGGAGCTTCAGCAGGGCTGTGTGATAGCAGAAAGGAGTCAAGATAATTTAAAGAGGGGAAAACGTGGCCATCGGTTTGCAGAAGAGATGGAGTTAAATATCAGGCACTGGGTAAAGACAGTGAGGGGATGAGGAGAGGTAAAGGATGGAGGAGCTCAAGGGGAAATGTGACAGGTTTAGGTTGTCTATCAGGGCATTTTCACCAGGTCAAGCTCTCAACACTATTGTGTCAGCATCCCTGCTGCCTCAGATAGGGCTGTCGGGCAACACAGTCTCAGACAGCAACAAAATCCTGTGGCCACAAGCTCTGCCCCTACAACCCGTGGACAGGTTGAGCCACCATGCAGAAGTGTTGGTCCTTGGCAGCTGGGAAGCTGTGAGAGGTGGAGGACAGGGTGGCTGCAAGGAGGGGTGATGTAAGTCAAATGGGAGGCACCAGGGAGGCCTCTGGGGGGGCTGATAGGAGCTGGCAGATGAGGATTCAGTGGCAACGAGAGGCCTGTGGGGCTGCCCTGGGAAGATGTTTGCAAGGCTCGTGAATCAGGATCAGAATAAATTGGCAGGACAGCTCAGGGGCCTCCAGACTGGAGCAGGGAGAGGCTTTTCCAATTAAGAATGCAAAACCCCTCGCTCTGCGTCACGCTTGAACAGTTTAAAACTCTCCTCAAAGTTTGTGAAAAGCAGCTGGCAGTGAGGTAGGTACCAGCGAACCCAAAGGGGCTGAACGAACAGCTCAGCCTTATCTGGATGTCTGAGGGCTGCTGGGAACTCCTTGTTTCTGCTGGAAGCTGAATTAATACATACCATTACCATTCAGGAGAAAAGAAGGACACGCCACCCCCAGCCTCTTGCAGAGCAGTTTTATTCACGACTTTGTTCCCCCATGGCTCTTTCGGAGATGGAAGCAGACACAAGGAAGGATGAGGAGCGGTTATCTAGCTGTAGAGCATCCTTCCCAGTCACCTGATGGGGTGTGTGTCTGGGTTTCTCAAAGTAGTCTGTGTCAGATGAAGATCTTTGTACCAGCCAGGTCAATTAGAACGTTTTGTGAGGGGCTGATGCTGTAACTCACCAGTCCCAGTGCTCAGCTAAACCACAGCCTGCAGCCCAATGCTGTCAGCTGCTGACATCTCCCAAACAAGAGAAGAATGAGTCACGGCTCAGGGGGTCCTTATCCCCATGTCCCAGCTGCCAGGAAGATGGAGACTCCCTTTGCACAAGGATCCCATGGAAAAGACAAGGGGTGATGGCTACCCCATAGGCCATGGTCTGGGGGTTAGGGAGATGTTGGGATGAGGGCTGGACTTGATGATCCTGGAGGTCTGGACTTGATGATCCTGGAGGTCTGGACTTGATCATCCTGGAGGTCCTTTCCAGCCACTATGATTCTGGTTGCTCCTGGGGAGATTCCCATTGGACTCCAGAAGGGAGTTCTTCACCATGACACTGGAATGATCTTCCCAGGGAAGGGGTGGGTTCCTCAGCTTTGGATGGTTTTAAGGCTCAACCTGACAGGGTGCTGGGCCAGTTCATTTACACTGGATTTGTTTAGCTTAAAGGGCTGGACTGGATGATCCTGGGGGTCCTTTCCAACCTAGGGGTACTGTGTGAACATCCTCTAGATGAGTGGGTCCAGCCTGGCGAGACGCACCGAGCACAACCACAACGCACGACTGACGTGGACGTTTCACAGCACCAGCTGTAAAAAACTTCCCCAAACAGCTGCAAGGGACCATGACTGTGTCTGAATGGCCAGAGCCGCGGCTCGGATTTACTGCAGAGGGCCACCGTGCCTTTCAAAGAGCAAATGGATGGAGCTGTCCCCACTCGCTGTGCCCACGGGCTGAAAGAGTGCAGCTGCAGAGCACAACAGTAAATAATAATAGAGGAACAATGAAGGCTTTGGAGAACCAACTTGCAGGACAGCGAGAGATGTTCCCAAGGGGCACTTGACGTGAGGCAGAGATGGATAAACAGCAAAGTTTCCAGGGAAGGGGCTGCCAGAGCAGGGGAAATGACTCACTTGCTCTTGGTGGGGGGAGCAGCGATGGAGAGGACTTTACAAAAGGAAAGGACAGAAGAGGCAGCTGCTACTGCAACTGTGGAAGTGAGATCTGATCCCTTAAAGCTACCTGTGAGGCTGGGACATCATAAAGCAGCCTGGCTGTTGCTCAGATCAAGACTTGAGACCTCCCCACCAAGGGTCTGTGATCGTCTGAGATGGACTTTTAACATCAAGCTGGGATCAACCAGTTAGTTCTGCGCTTGCTGCAGTCTGTGCAGGGTCAGGTGGGAAGGAGCAGGTCTGGGAAACAGAGTCCTGCATTGATTGCACAGACTTGCTGTGGGGTGGGAAGAGGTTCTGGAAGGCAAGGAGGCTTCCTAGAATCACAGGGTTGGAAGGGACCTCCGGAGGTCATCCAGTCCAATCCCATTACAACAAGCAGGGCCAGCACTCACCAGACCATGTTGCCCAGAGCCCCATCCAGCCTGACCTTGACTGGATCCAGGGATGGAGTCTCCACCACTGCTCTGGGCAGCCTGTTCGAGGGATTCCCCCACCCTCAGGTTAAAGACCTTTTTCCTCCTGTCCAGCCTCACTTTGCCCTTTTCCAGCTTCAAACGATGACCGCTTGTCCTATCATTCCCTGCCCTTGGGAACAGTCTTCCCCAGCCCTTCTGACAGCCTCTTTCAGGGAGTGGAAGGTCACTAGAGGTTTCCTCTGAAGCCTTCTCCTCTTCAGGCTGAACAACCTTCTCATCTGGATGAGAGGGCTGGCTGTCCCACCAGTACTATCTCCTTTTCTTATATTCAGATGCTCTAGGGAGAGCCTGATCCCCATCTAACTGCATCCCCAGGTAAATCTGGAAGCAGAGGGCATCTCTGGGCCCAGTCTACTGAAGCTGTGAGTGAAGCTAGTTTGCTCAGAGGGAGCTGCACCTCATTCTAACTCTGTCCTGATCTCTCAGTGCTTCCCAGGAAACTGGCAGAACAACACACACCACCCGATAAGCCACTGCCCACAGATCTGCCTGTATCTATCACCAGTTGCGACGCGGGGTTCCCTTTCCATGTATCACCTCCCCACACAAAACAAATCCCCTTCTATTTCATGGCTGGCTACCCCAGCTCTCAGCAATGTGCTGCCTTGCTTACAGACAGGCTGCAAATCAGTGGGGAGCAATCATGACTCTTCTCCTTTCTTGATGCTGCTGGCTCCCTAACTCTTCTAGCTGCCAGCCTTGCTGGAGTTAACGCTCCCTCCGTGCTCAGCCACATCCCTGTGCACAGCCTGCGTGTGGAGAGGGGGTCCCCAACCATCCCAGCTCAAGGTAAGCCCCGTCCTGGGCTGTCACCCTGATCCTAGGGAAGGGGTCAGCTCTTGCTGGACTCCTCCTGCCTGCTGAGACTTTGAGCAGCACAATGAGATGAGATGAGATGCTGCATATTTATAACGCACCCCACCTGACACATTCCAGGGAGCCTGAGACGTGGCAAGTTCACAGAGCTAAATTAAACTGAGTGGAAAAGCTTGGCAGAACAAACACAGCTCTGGTTTGGTTTTAAAGACAAGAGCACGATGGGCTGACTCGAGGCAGCTCTGCTAGCAGCACACACAGCTTGCACCACCTCCCCACTTCCAGGCACAACCTGGCTCAGAGACCCTTGATGCCTTCTGTTTGCAAAGGGTTAATGAAACGATGCTCTCGGGAGAGCCAGAGCCTGCAGCTGGCAGAGCTGCTGGGCCAAAGGGTAGGATAAACAGAGGGGCTTGCAAGTCACTGGGGATTTCAAAGGTATCTGAGGGAGGAGAGGTGGGGCAGGTTCCTCAGGGGCAGCTCTTTTCACTGTGTGTATTAGGAGAAACCCTTGCAGGGATTGCTGAGCATCCAGGGGATTAAGGAGGGAAAGACCCTGCTTGGGAAAATGAGCCAGTGGCACTGGACTGTGAGTGTGTGAGGCTGAACTGCCACCATCCTCCCACCCAAGCCTCAGCATTTCCTTCATCCATCAGAGATGGCTGCAAAACCCTCATTCCTCCTCCGTTTGTCCTGCTCTGGAGTGGAGGGGGAGAGCTCAGCATTTCCACCCCATCCCACCTACACCCTTCTCACACCTCAGTCCACCCCTGCCCTTTGCCTAATTGCCAGTGGAGGTGACCAGGCTGCAAGCCCCCTGGCGAAAGCCCTTCCCAGGGAGGAGAATCTGGCAGCTCAGGGTTCCTTGGTTAGTCTGTGGTTTGCGGCACCGCTTAACCCCTGAGGTACCCGGAGCCAGCTCTGCTCCTGGGCGCTGCTCCTCTGCTGGCATACGGTGGGAAAAAGAGGGGGAGTTAAACCTCAGCAGGAGCTGATGAGCAGTTGGGTTAGCAAAGGTGGCTGCCAGGGTTTTCTCAGCAGGAGGAGCATCTGGGTTTCACTTGGTGGCAAAGGCACAGCAAGAACAGAGCTGATCCAGCAGCCCTCCTCTGACTCCTGGAGACACATCCAGCTCCAGAAAGAGCTCAGGACCCTGCTAGGCAGAGAATCATAGAATCAACAAGGTTGGAAAAGACCTTCAAGATCATCAAGTCCAACCAGCCACCCTACAACCCCCAACCACTAACCCATCTCCTCAAACACCCTGGCTGCCCGATTGTTGAACCTCTCTGGGGTCAGTGCCTCCCCCCACTCCCAAGGCCTCCCCACTCTTTATGGGAAGAAGTTTTCCCTCAGTTCCACCCTGACCCTCTCCTGGCACAACCTGACCCCATTTCCTCTGGTCCTATCGCTAGTCCCTAGGGAGTAAGGTTGGCCTTACTCCAACCTCCCTTCAGGTAGCTGTAGAGAGCAGCCTCCTCTTCTCCAGGCTGAACAGCTCCAGCTCCCTCAGCCTCTCCCCATCAGCCCTATTGTCCAGACCCCTAACCAGCCCAGCTGCCCTTCTCTGCCCCCTCTCCAGCACCTCCATGCCCTTCCCATGCTGTGAGAAGTTGCTTTGGCTTTGTGTCACCTCAGGAGCTGCAGATGCAGGCAGCCAACCAGAGGTTAAACACCAAAACAAAGGCAGAGCTGCTCTTCTGCCTCTCTGCCCTGCTATAAATCAGATGGAATTTACAAGCCATTGCAGCCCCTCTCCCGGTGTCTGTTGCTCTAATCTCACCATTACCCACCCACTCCCCACCAGTGCCAGCCCATGGCTACCATCCTGTTGCTGCCTCTGCACCAGCCTCCAGCCTCATCCCATCTGGAAGGAAATCCCTCCCTTCCAGAGATATGGGGGTCTCACCTCCCATCGTGGGCTGCTCTGCACCCCACCCTGCATCTGGTCTGAGCAAACGAGCACTGGAAGGGTCTCTGAGTCACCGTTTGGAGCCAAAACCCCTGTCACCAGAGTGGTTGAACCAGCAAATGCTCCTGAGAGCCCTTTGTACTGCCCTTCTTCTCCCTCCCACAAGTGGGAATCTCTCACAACTGCCAAACCCCTCTGTGAGCAGCCTGATAGATCCTCTCTCTAATTCCATTTTGCTGAAGACCAGGCAGCATCCCCTGGGTCCCTTGGGAACGTGGGTTACCCCGTTATCCAGGCACTAATTACAGCATCCCTTGAAGGTCCCTGCCCGCTTTGCTTCCCTCTGTAATTTTTTGCTAGTCCAAGTGGCACTTAAAAGCCTTTGCAAACTACTTGCCCACTGTGATGAGGTTTTGGGGGGTGTTTAGCAGCCCTGCCTAGGGTTCCTGCTTTGAAGAATCTGCCCAGCTTTGAACAGACACGGGGATGCGCTTGATACCAGTGGAGATCTTACACATCCCAGCAAAGCAAAGGCTCTGCCACTCACCAGAGGTGGTGGCAGCTCCCCCAGTAAAGACCAGTTTCTCCCTTCTGCCTCCTCCAGGGGAAGCAGCAGAGTCATCCTCAGTTAAGCAGCATCTGGTTAAGTAGCTGCGGCAGCAGAAACTCGCCTGGAATGTGGCTTTAACCCCTGGTGACCTCCCCCTTGCAAAGCTGCTGTGGCCACTAACTGGGCTGGGGTTTGGATGGCAGCAGTAGGAGGTGTTAACCCCGTGGGATCCAGTAGCACCAAGAACTGGCTTCAGCAGAGCAGTGGTTGTAGCTGGGAGTCCTGGAGCAAAGCTCTTCCCTCTGTGACAGCACAGTGGCTCTAGAAGACCTCGTTGTCCCTAACTCATCTCTCCAAAGCCAGCACAAGCCTCACCCCCCGCCTTCTCCCCACCCCACTTGGCCAACTCCTTCCCAGAACCAGGGGCTTCACAGCTCCAAGCAGCAGTTTGGAGAGTGCCCTGGTCTGTTTTGGGGGAGACTACGGGCCCTGGAGAAGACAGGAAAACGTTATCTGACGGTTCCTCTGCCTCCCAGCCCTTAATTTTAGTTCTGCTTCATTTCCTTGCAGCTCAGCAGAGTAATGAACAATCAAATCCCTTCAGTAATTTATTTCTTCTGCTGTACAGTTTCGAGGAGGTGATGACACTTGAAATTGCCTCTCCTGGAGGGATGAAGGGACCAGATCCTGAGCCCCCTTACACCAGAGTGTGTCTCTCTTGGTCTTAGCAGGCTGCTGTAGCCGTCCCGAGCCCAGCATGGCCCCAAATCCACATTTAGCCAGAGACAGCCTTGCTCCCTTGATGAGTCCATTAAGGTCATGCTAGTACAAGCAGCCACCAGACGAGTCCTGTCAGATGGAAGGTGCAGAGACTGCAGCTCAGACTTCTATCATTTGCATTAATAGAGTTAATTTGCTCAACGGCCTTCAGTAGCCCTCATGGGAGCATCTCACCCTGCCTGGCCACGTGCCCTGGACCATGTTTGTCTCCCAGGGTGGGTAGAGCGTGGTGGGGCGGCTCTATCCTGGATGTCCCCAAAAGGATGAGTTCAGCTCCCTGTTTGCATCTCTGCAGGGACACAGCTGGGAATTAGGTGCAGACCAGGGGTTGTGTGGCCGGGCAAGGAGGAGCAGCTCTGCTTCTCTGTCATCTGGCCACAAGTGTTGTTGCTAGCACAGAGGTAGGGAAGGCTGCATTTCTCTTGTCTTCCATCCCTTCTCTCCTCTCCCACAGCTTCCCAAACAACCCTGCAGTCCAGAGAGAATCCTAGAATCATTCAGGTTGGAAAAGACCCTTGAGATCATGAAGTTCAACCCATAACCCAGCTCCACCAAGGTCACTTCCAGACCAGAACTCACAGCACCACATCTAAACCATCTTTAAACATCCCCAGGGATGGGGACTCAACCTGCTCTCTGAGCAGCCTGTTCTGAGCCCTGACTGCTCTTTCAGTGAAGAAATCTTTCCTACTGTCCAGCCTGACCCTCCTCTGAAGCAGCTTCAGGCTGGTCCCTCTTATTCTGTCGCTGATGAGACCAGCCCCCACCTCTCCACAGCATCCCTTCAGGTAGTTGTGGAGAGCAATGAGGTGTTCCCTCAGCCTCCTCTTCCTCAGGTTAAACAGCAGCCAGGTCCCTCAGCCACTTCTCCTCAGACTGGGTTTCTAGAAAAATGACTCTTTAGCCTCCTGGAGCCGGGAGGGAGCTGCTGGCCAGTCTGGGGTGATGGATGGGTGGGAATGAAACTGTTGGGTGTTCATGACCTGGGCTCTAGTGTCACTGTCTCCTGTCCTGCTCCTCACACACATCTTCCTGTCCAACAGCACGGAGGGTGAGATCTTCTTCTCCCACAGCAGGGCAGTCCCTGTCTGCACTGATGTGGTAAAGGCAGCTGCAGCGTGTCCCCAGCTGCCCCCATTCAATCCTGCTCCAGCAGGATGAGGAAGGCAACTCAGACTTTATGTTCCTGACACTTTTCCTCATTTCTCCTCCTGCTAATGGAAGGCCCTTAAAAGTCTTCCCTCCAAAGCATCTTGTGAGCTCTACAAGACAGTCTCTGCCTCAGCATGAGACCACTGATATTGAGCCATGTAGCCCTGCTCAGCTGGGTGTTTGCCAGCCTGTGCATGGGGAGCCTCCCTCATCCCCAGTACAGATGAAATGGGGAAGCTGGAAAGAGAGAGATCAGCCAGTACAAGAGAAAAGCTGTGATAGGTACAAAAGCTGGGGGCACCCCTGGGGGATGCAGCAGCAATAAACAAAGTCTCTGTGGTGCTCTATGGGCTCTTTACCAGATGGATGTGGTCAAGAGGGCAGTAAAGCTTCAGAGGAGGCAGAAGGTTTGAATCACTATTCATGATCTGTCACTGGAGAGCAAAAGATATTTGCTTGTGGCTTCTGAAATGACAAAAGAGTTTCTGCCTGTTTGAGGATGACAAGGCTGAGGACCTTGCTGGACACCATCTCCTCAGATAACCCCCTTACAGAGTCTTCGAATCACAGGGTTGGAAGGGACCTTCAAGGGGCATCCAGTCCAACCCCCTGACACCAAGCAGGGCCAGCACTCTCCAGACCAGATTGCCCAGAGCCCCAGCCAGCCTGACCTTAAATGGCTCCAGGGATGGTGCCTCCATCACAGAACCACAGAACATCAGGGATTGGGAGGGACCTCAAAAGATCATCCAGTCCAATCCTCCTCCCACAGCAGGATCCTCAAGATCCAGTCATACAGGAACATGGCCAGGTGGTTTTAAACATCTCCAGAGAGGGAGACTCCACAGCCCCCCTGTGCAGCCTCTTCCAGGGCTCTGGCACCTTCACTGGGAAGAAGGTCCTTCTCAGACTGATGTGGGACCTCCTCTGTTCCAGTTCACACCCATTGGCCCTTTGTCCTATCATTGGGTGCCCCTGAGCAGAGCCTGGCTCCATCCTGCTGACACCCACCCTTTGCATATTTATCAGCACTCATGGGGTCACCCCTCAGCCTCCTCTCTGGACAGCCTGTTCCAGGGACCCCCCGCCCTCAGGTTCAAGAACTTACCCTGAGCAAACACAGTATCACAGTATCACAGTATCACAGTATTATCAAGGTCGGAAGAGACCTCATAGATCATCAAGTCCAACCTGTCACCACAGAGCTCAAGGCTAGACCATGGCACCAAGTGCCACGTCCAATCGTGGCACACACAGGGTGGAAGATCCACCTGAGGAGATCCCTAACTCACTGCTCTGGATTTTTAGCCTTCGTTAAAAAGGTTCAATTCCAGCAGACTGGAAGGAGGCTCCGAGGACGACTCGACTACTGTGGGGGGATTGGCTGGTGCCAAAATAAAACCTAACACAGGTTCCAGTTAATGGGGAATGAAGAGGCAGGAATACAACTGGTATCAATCCACCTGCGCCGCGGGGGATGCCAGCGCTGTGTTTTGTCTGCTAAAGCAGATGTCTCATCAAAATAAACATCGAGATGGAATAGAAAATAGATTTAGAATGGCCAACTGACAGGTTACAGCCTCCCAGGAAGTCTAAGGGGATTGGACCCGAAAGGATGGTCCTTAACACTTCTCTGGTGAGAAGGAAGCTGGTGCCAGCCTGCAGCAGAGGAACAGGGCACTGTGCAAGGGTTGAACACATCGTCCCAGAGGCTGCCACAGCAGATCAGTCACAGGGTCATGTGGAAACCAGCCTTCCCCATCTCTAAATCTCCTTCTCCCCACCCTAATCCTCTCCTCTGTGTCAGCCCTTTGGGCTCAGCAGTCAGAAGGACATGACACAGGGGAGGCACAGGGAAGGAGGGGGGCTTCAGGGAAACAGCACCCGAGGGAGGGGACAGGCATCTCAAAGCCTCTGTGTGGGGCTGGGCTCCTCACATCCCTCTCTCCGACTCGCCCTGCTCTGTTGCTCAGGTAACACTTTCAAGGCAGGTCCTCCAAGCAAATTTTTAGGTCAGTTATAATTGGGAAGCCTCACATGGAGCCATAAAACACCAGTTAATATGCTGGAACTATCTAGTTAAATGCCAATTATAAAACCCCATAAGCTCCTCAACTCAAATATATTAATAACATAATTAAACATTTATTGCTTATGCAAATTAAAAGTTAAGTTAATCGGACATCAACGAAACCCCGGGAAGTGACCATTTAGGTAACTAATTTCTATTTAATTGCCACCCCTCCCTCTCACAAAGCCCCCATGCCATGATTGCTGGACTGCACTGCAGTGTTTACTCGACTCATCCACATCCACCATCCCCACTCCTGTCCTCATCCTTAATCCCAGACAGCTGCAGCACTTGGAGCAGCAGCCACAGCTGGCAGCAGCTGGACTGGGTGCCCCTCTTGCTTGTTGCTCCTTCTCCTTGGCTGAGCTACTAGGAAACATGGAATCACAGCGTTCGAAGGGACCTCCAAAGGGCATCCAGACCAATGGCCCTATAACAAGCGTGACCAGCACTCACCAGACCAGGTTGCCCGGAGTGCCAGCCAGCTTGACCTTGAATGGCTCCAGGGATGGGGCCTCCACTAGCTCTCTGGGCAGCCTGTTCCAGGGATCCCCCACCCTCAGATTCAACAACTTTGTCCTCCTGTCCAGCCTCAACCTGCCCTTTTCCAGCTTCAGACCATGACCCCTTGTCCTATCTCTCCCTGCCCTTGGGAACAGCCTTCCCCAGCCTTCTGACAGGGGCTGGAAGTTCACAGACTCCTCCAGATTCTGCAGATTCCATAGGCAGAGGTGTGGTCCAGTGAGCAAAATAAGGATTTAGATCTCCCAAGCCCATCCCTGAGCCTCCTCCCTGCATCCCTGCACACCTCCTCTCTTCTCTGCATCAGCAAAGGGTGATTTCTAACACAGGGGAGAGAAGATGGAGCTCGGGGGATGAGTTTCCTAATGGGATCAGCTCCTTGGGTGGACAAAGCTGTGTGCCAGCAGCTGGGTGCCACTGTTCATTACTACAGGAAAGCAGTAATTGAAAGGGCTGGGAGCTGCAGCAGGACAATAAGATGAGGCCAGGAGATGGGAAATGAAGCAGTTTTGTTCCTCGAGGGATGGAGACGCTTCCCCTGTGTAGCTGGGGCCATCCGGCTGGGCTCTCTCCCACCGAGCGACGGGCAATTAATTAAACCCAACTGATGTGAAGTTGGCAACTTTCTTTTCAAAACTGTGAGACAAACAGGCTGGCAGGAGTTCGAGGGGAACAGTAAGATGAGGGAGAAGTGGAAGCACCCCAGTGCCCTCTTGTTGTGGGGCCAGCAGTAGCTCGCAGGTGGGTCGGTGCAGGACAGCGCTGGCTTTGCAAAGCCCCAGGTGCACCAGGGACTCGAGTGTGAAGCTATAAAGGTTTGATAGCCAGGAACTAATGAAAAAGAGAAACCCCTTCCCCTCCCAGCTCCTCAAAAGGTGCTCCTTCAGTTCTCATAGGGTTTGGTACACATCCAGCTCCCTGGATTTAGCCAGCATTGAGCTCACCTGATGGGACAGAGCTCTCTGACAGAGACTTTTGTGCCTCTTTGCATCCAAATCATCTTCTTCCCCAGTTCCACACAGCTCAGACAACATCCTGTGCCTCTTTCCTACCAGCATCTGGGGTTGGTTAAGCAGTTGTGAAATCTGTGGGTCCCTAAGTCATCATGTGCTAGGATTAGTCAGATGAGCCCCCAACACTTCATAGAATCATTGAATCGTTTGGGTTGGAAGGGAGCTCAGAGCTCACCCAGTGCCAACCCCCTGCCATGGGCAGCGACACCTCTCACCAGACCAGGGTGCCCAGAGTCCCATCCAGCCTGGACTTGAACACTGCCAGGGATGGAGCAGCCACAGCCTCCCTGGGCAGCCTGTTCCAGGGCCTCAGCACCCTCCCAGGGAGGGATTTCTGCCTCAGAGCTCATCTCAGTCTCCCCTCTTTTAGCTCCAAACCACCCTCCTTGTCCTGTAACTACAGTCCCTCAGTTGCCTGGACTAAGGGACCAGCTCCCATGGCTGATGTCCATAAATTCCTGCTTTTCAGTAACTCGGTCCCAGGGTGGGTAATACAACATTTTAACCCCCATCTCAAGCAAACACATGTTCATCTCCCTGTGCCCTTGGTCTGCCTGCAGGGCTATGCCTGCCTCTCCTCACTGCTGTGTGAAGTTTCCAGGGTGCAGCCCACTGGCAGCCTCATGGCTTTTTACAGGCTGATCCCTGCTCTGCAAACACAGTCATGGGAGTACTGAGGCTGCAAAAGCCCTCTGAGCCCATCCAGCCCAGCCCAGGACCTAACATCACCATGGCCACCACACCAGGGCACTGAGGGCCACAGCCAGGCTGGCCTTCAACACCTCCAGGGATGGGGACTCCACCACTGCCCTGGGCAGTCCAGTCCAGGCTCTGATCATCCTTTCCCTGAGGAAGGGCTTCTTAACATCCAAACTAACCCTCCCCTGGCAGCTTCAGGCCCTGCCCTCTCATCCTGGTGCTGGTTGCCTGGGAGAAGAGCCTGACTCCCAGCTGACTACAACCTCCCTTCAGGGAGCTGTAGAGAGGGAGAAGGTCCCCCCTGAGTCTCCTCCAGGCTCAACACCCCCAGCTCCCTCAGCATCTCCCCATCAGCCTTTCCCTCCAGTCCCTTCCCCTGCCTTGTTCCTCTCCTAGGCAAGGGAGAGAGCCTGGGAAGCCTCAGCACACCTGGGAAGGCTGTGAGATGCCTTGTTTGGAGGAAGAGTGAAGAAACAGTCCCTCATCTCCTTCTGCCCAGCTCCAGGAGGGCATCTGAGGTTCACCAGCACTTGCCAGTGTCACAGGTCCCCCAGCTGGGATTCATCTGCATAAAGCAATTTCCTCTAACAAATATGTTCATACAAATCAACCTCGAGATTGCAAATAATCTGGAAAAACATTTAAAAACAAAACAAACAACAAAACCTAATCAAACATATTTGTTACTACAAGTCATTTACCCAGCGCCGGGGTTTGGTTTCTCTCAGTTCAATTCTTCCAGCTCCAGCTCAAGGAGACTTAATGGTGGGGGTGACCTTGAGTACTTTGACTCAAACTCAGTCACAGACTGTCTCTTACCTCACAAGGAGTTTTGGGTTGAAGGTCACCTATTTTTGAGGTGATGAGCAGTGACCTGATCTGCCTCCAGTGCCCCATGTGCTCCCACCCCTCCATAGCCAGACTGGCTTAACCTCTCCCAGTTACACTGTTGGCTTCTGTGTTGGAGCCTCTGGGCTCCTCTAGTTCTATGTCTGCCTTGAATGTGGATCTCTGGGAGATCCACCTGGTTTTGAGGGTTCTAAACCCACCATGGGAGGGACTTCTCCATCTCAGGTGCCCAGGGATGGAGGGCAGGTTGCCTGGTACCTCCCTGGTTGTATCTCACTCACCACAAACACTACCCAGATCCTGCTGCTCATTAACAGGGGTGGAAGTAATCCCAGCTGCACTGTAGTCAGAACTGGGAACCAGTCCCCATCTCTTCATCATGGACATTTCAGCCCTGAGCTCTGCAAACACCTCCCAGTTGCAGGAAGGTGAATCTTATGGTGGAGCCAGCTTTGGGCTGGCTCTGTGCTGCTGGATCACAGCACTGAGAGCTGATGAGCCTCTTCTTTATCTCCCCTTGCCCCAACCCAGCTCCTTCCTTGACTCTCTGCTGATTGTCAGGGCTTTGGGGTTGCTTTTGGGGCCAGCAGCACTCTCCTGCAGAGATGTGGCTTTGAAAGGAGCAACAAGCCCCATCTCTGCCATCTCTCCATGGGCTGCAGCCATCGCTGGCATTCCCCCCACAACGTGGGTCTGGTTTGTTCCAGAGAAACACAAGACAGAGGGGCACTGCCTGGGAGTCACAACCCGCTGCTCTCGGCTCTCTGCAACCTGAGCTGCTGAGAAGAGGCCCCGTGCAATGGCTTTTATCCATCATCGCCCAACTGGAAGGCATGGCCTGGGAAATCAAGGCATTTCCCAGGGGCTCATCCCAACTGGACCAGGAGAAAAGACAGCCCCTCCTGTTCTTTTTTCCATCTTACATGCCCCCATCCCAGCTCCCTGGTGTTTTCCTTTCTCCCCGCCCCCAAACTTGGCTGATGCAGCTCAGGCAGCTGCTGGGGATCCAGCTCTGTAGGATGCGGCCCCTCTGCATCACTGCCATGGACACTCCTGGGACAGCTGAAGCAAAGCCACATCCCAACGTCTGTCATCAGCAAGAGGAGCTGCTGGTTGGGGGGAAATGAGAGGAGTCAAAAACTTACATGGACATACCTTCACATCCCTGAAAGGGGCTGTCAGAAGGCTGGGGAAGGCAGTTGCCAAGGGCAGGGAGCGACAGGACAAGGGGTTATGGTTTGAAGCTGGAAAAGAGCAGAGTGAGGCTGGACAGGAGGAAAAAGGTCTTTAATGACAGAAGTGGGGGAAAGAAAGAATAAATCAGGTAATTAAATCAGGGGAACTAGCACGGGTGGCAGTGAATTGCAATGAAAAATCCTAGAGGCAAGTCCTGCAGGAGACTCATAGAATCATCAGGCTGGACAGGAGGAAAAAGGTCTTGAATCTGAGGGGGGGGGGGAATCCCTGGAACAGGCTGCCGAGAGAGCTAGTGGAGGCTCCATCCTTGGAGACACTCAAGGTCAGGCTGGCTGGGGCTCCAGGCAACCTGGTCCAGTGCGTGCTGGCCCTGCTTGGTGTAGAAGTGTTGGACTGGATGAGCTTTGGAGGTCCCTTCCAACCCAACACAGTCTATGATTCTGTGTCAATATAGCATGAACCATCATCACAGCTCCCCCGGCCACACCGAAGTCTGGTAACAGACTATTCCTGCCTTTTCTTCCCTTTGCATCCAAAGAAGCCTCCCCAGGGCTTCCCCTCCCCAAAGTGAGATGCCCAGCACACTCCTTCCTCAGAGGGACGACAGACCTGGCTCTGCCAGTGGCAGCTGGGTGAGGATCCCTTTCTCTGTGAGATGGGAAGTGCTAGGTCTCCAGCAGATCACCTATGTGCTGATGCTGGGTGCAAAGTTCCCTCACCAGGGAGCATCCCAGCACCACAAAGCACCTGTTGATTTCGGCACGAAGAAGAATGCAGCACGCACGCTCCCTCTGATCTCCTGCTTGCTTTGTCTCTCCCTCTTCTGCACAAGTCTGGGCCTCAAAGAGCTGCCTGCCTTGATCTTTGGGAACAGGCTCTGCTTTGTAGCAGACACTCACAGGCAGGAAGCTGGAGCAAAAGGGAAAGGTGAAGTGTTCTGCCCAGTGCAGACATCAGTAACCAAGATGCAGGGATGCTCCTTGTCTGATCTTGCCTCCCAGTAACACCCCTGTACCATTACAATGAGTTTGATGCACAGAAACTGGGCAACCAGGAGATGGGAACATCCTACCGGGGTTGTTCCAGGCTCCTGGCCCTGACCACAGCTAATTATTAGACCAGCCTAGAGAAAAGGTTAGAAGAAAGATAAGGGGAAATGCCTTAGGCTGCACAAGGCATTCAGGTTGGATGTCAGGAGGAATTTCTCTCCTGAAGGGGTTGTCAGGCACTGGAACAGCTGCCAGGGAGGTGGTTGGATCCCCATCCTTGGAGGTGTTTGAGAGAAAGGTAGAAGTTCCACTGGGGACGGGGTTTAGTGGTGCTGATAGGGGTAGGAAAAGGTTGGACCTGATGATTTTGAAGGTCTCTTCCAGCCAAAACTGTTCTAAGATTCTAAGACAGAAGGGAGTCTTGACATTTTTCCAATAGCCTGTCCTATCTGCTTCCATCTAACAGCAGCTTCAGAACTTCCTCAGAACTAGAGACAAGGTCATCATTTTTACCACCTTCCCATGGATTTCTCTTCCCTAGGTTTTGTTTCTAACTACTTGTTTTGAGAAGGCTGTAACATAGCCCAAGGAGCACCACCGCAAACAGAAAGCACAGTTGACTACTGGGTTCTGCTTATTGTAGGGATAAGTTTATATAACTCATTACACAACTCAAGGAGACTACCTTGGACCATAAATATCCAGAAAGAAAAACCAGAGGTAATGAGAAAGTCCATAATAAAATGAAAAACCCATCCAAATCAACCATCCATTAAACTTACAGCCCACCAGGTAAAGTCCATTACTGGCAGCAGCCTATCTACACAGAGGGAGAATCCTGTTGAGACAGGCAGCATAGCCCTACCTCCCTCTCCAACAGCTCTGCCTTTCTGTCCCAACAGCAATACTTCCCTCATCAACAGTCCCACCTCCCTCACCCAATAGCTCTATCTCCCTCACCCAACAGCTCTATGTCCTTTCCAACACCTGTCTCCCCTCTGACAGCCCTACTTCCCTCTCCCACAGCTCTACCTCCCTCTCCCAACAAACTGTACCTCCCTCTCCCAACAAACTGTACCTCCCTCTCCCAACAAACTGTACCTCCCTCTCCCAACAGCTGTACCTCTGTCTCAGGGCCTCTGCAAGCAGCTTGCCTGTCTCTTATACTGTGGTGCTGCTTCAAGAGTTTCCTCCTGAAGCCAAACACCTGTTGCCATTTAATCCAGATTGTCTCTCAATGCTCCCTGCCTCTGGGAAGGCAGCCAGAGTATTTTCCTCCACAATCCCCCATGAGAATCTGGACATTGTCAGCTTCTCATTGGAGAAAGGTGTCATCCACATGTCAACCTCAGTCCTTAGCACTTCACCACTTTGTTAGCTCAGGTTAACTTCTGGCCTCAGCAGCATCCTCTGATGAGGAATTTCACCGTTCACATCAATAAGGGAGAAATCACCCACCACCCTTCATCTATCCTGTATCTGCTGGCCAAGAACTCCACACAACACCCCCTGGACCAGAGGCAAAACCCATCACCCCCTGCAAGGAGGTGCCATTCACGCTGCTGCTGCTGTGACTCTCCTCCCTGCTCCCAGCCCCAGGTTGCAGAAGGACGCAGCCACAGGTGCAGAAAGAAAGGAGAACTCTTGTGGGGGTTTTTTTTTTGTTTCTTTTAAAAGTCTTTATTTATAAAAAAGTACATTTTTTTTTCTTCCACAGCTGAGCCACTATTGGTTTTTATACAAGGAAAAGGGTGGGTGATGCAACACCCTGCCCACACAAATTATAACCATGAAAATGCCTCCCCTCCCTCCCCCTCCCCGACCCCTCACCGGACCCCAAACAAACAAATTACAAAGGATGGAAAACGAAACCAAACCTCCCCCGAAGTCATTGAAGTCCCTCACATTATTCTTCTTTTTATTTTGCATTTTTTACAAAAAAAGGCTCTTAACGACACAGATTACAAAAAAAAAACCAAAACCAAAAAACAAACCCAAACCAAAAGACCCAAAAAAGAAACCAACCAAAAAGTGGGGTTGGGGATGCTGACCTGCCTGTAGTCTTGATTCCACACTGCTTGTTACAGCAAGAGGAAGAAGAAAAAGAGAACTAAAACCATGGGAGTTACGGAATTGTGCTTCAAAAATAAAAAGAAAGGCAAAAGAGAAGTAAAAAAGACCCTCCAGATCCTCAGCTCCTGCTAGCGGAGGGTCTGACCCCATAACCCTGCACCCTTCACCCCCCCAGGTAAATCGCTTATGGGAGCTCGCACTGGGCCAAGAACAAACTCACCCTCCTCTACAAGGCTTGGGGTGGTGGACTGGATCCTCCCCTTTGCCTCAATGCAGAGCCTGGGGGCTTCTGAAGCAATGGTGGGGCTTCTTCCTGTCCCCTGCCTCTCTCCAGCAGTTTGCACACAGAATCACAGAGCATATGGGGTTGGAAGGGACCTTGAAAGATCATCTAGTCCAATCCCCAATCCTTCAGGAGCAGGATCACCTAGACCAAGTCACACAGGATGGCCAGCAAATCGCATCCAATGCGAGGGGTGAGGAAAGAGCAGGCTGAAACTGCAGGATGGGGAGGGCAAAGTGCTAGTAGAACCCATCAGGGCGCACAGTGGGTGCTGGCAGCTACTCCTCACCCTACTGAGAGCAATGAGACCCCAACCCATCAGTTGCTGCCGTAGGAGGGGCTGTGGAACTGAATCACAGAATCACAGAACATTAGGGATTGGAAGAGACCTCAAAAGATCATCCAGTCCAATTCCCCTGCCAGAGTAGAATCCCCTAGACCAAGTTGCACAGGAACACATCCAGGAAGGTTAAACTGGGAACCTCAGGTGTATTTTAACCCATTGGCCAAAGTCTCCAGAGAAGGAGACTCCACAACCCCCCTGGACAGCCCCTTCCAGGGCTCCGTCACCCTCACTGGGAAGAAGATCCTTTTCTCCCCTTCTGCTCTGAAACCCCAAAGACCCATCCGTGCCTGTGTGTACGGGCAAGAAAGCCAGCAGAGGCGAGCAGCAGCCCCCTCTCCAATCACACTCCCTCCTCTAATTGCTTGAAGATCAATCTTTAGGATCATTCTCCCTCCTTTGACCCCTCAGTGGTTTCTGGAGAACAGTTGTTGTATTTCTCTTCCGACTCGACACCAGGAAAATGGCTCCTTTGTCCCTTATGTCTTTGCCACCCATTTGGTCCTACACTTCCCCATTTGTTTGATTCATTTATTTCCCTTTTTCACTAAGAAATCCTCAGGGTTTTTTACATTTTTCCTTTTTTCTCCCTTTTTCCACCCCTCCCCTGGTTTAATGAAAATTATTTAATGAGAGAAGTGGGGGAAAGAAAGAATAAGTCAGGTAATTAAATCAGGGGAACTAGCACGGGTGGCAGTGAATTGCAATGAAAAATCCTAGAGGTAAGTCCTGCAGGAGACTCATAGAATCATCAGGGATTGGAGGGGACCTCAAAATACCATCCAGTCCAATCCCCCTGCCACAGCAGGATCACCTAGGCCAAGTCACAGGAACATGTCCAGGTGGGTCTTAAACATCTCCAGTGAAGGAGAGCAGCTGGGGTGTCTTTGTGCATCAACCAGGGGATCATTTGGGGTTGTGACACAGAGACATCTGCTGCAGCTCAGCTCCCTCAACACACATGGGGAAGGAGCTGGTGGTCTCAGCCCAAATTTACCTGCTGGGAGGGTGGTGAGACCATCAGGCTGACCTCCCCCTCATCTGCCTTCTCATCCAAATCGTCAGCTCCCACACATTTTGCCACTAAGGATCAGGGATTGGGGATGAAAAGCACCATGCTGATGGGTTATCTCGTCAGCATGAACCCAGCAAAGAGATCTGGACACCACCCCGTCCTCCACATCTGCTTGGGGCCACCTGGCAGATGGTCCCTGTGTGCTCTCCAGTGCCTTCACTGCCCTGCAGACCTTCTCAGGTAGCAGGATGCACCTGGTCTTCAATTTGGTGTCTTGGAGTAGGAAAAGGTCCCACTTGCTTCCTGATGTCCATAGAGAACCTAATCTGATGGCTTTGAGAGGTCCCCTCAGAGCAACTTAACCCAGAGAAGGAAGTGATGCTGCTCCTGAAGCACCATGGCTCCCAGACTGACACCAGTCTGATTTCCCCAAAAATTGCTTAGCCTGACTATGGTTTGGTGCTCAGCAAAGCTGCTCTGCCCTCATCTAGACCCCAGGATTCAGGTTTGGGGGAATTAAAGCCCTGTGTATGGATCATAGAATCATTAGGGATTGGAAGGGGCCTCAAAAGATCATCCAATCCAATCCCCCTGACACAGCAGGATCACCTAGACCAAGTCACACAGGAACACATCCAGGTGGGTTTTAAACATCTCCAGTGAAGGAGACTCCACAACCCGCCTGGGCAGCCCCTTCCAGGGCTCTGTCACCCTGACTGGGAAGAAGTTCTATCTCAGATTGATGCGGAACCTCCTGTGTTCCAGCTCACACCCATTGCCCCTTGTCCTATCACTAGATGCCCCTGAGCAGAGCCTGGCTCCATCCTCCTGACACCCACCCTTCACATATTTATAGACATTAATGAGGTCACCCCTCAGTCTCCTCCAAGCTCAAGAGACCCAGCTCCCTCAGCCTCTCCTCATAAGGGAGGTGCTCCACTCCCTTCATCATCCTCATTGCCCTGTTGGACTCCCTCCAACAATCAGAGAATCATTCAGTTTGGAAAAAGACCCTTGAGATTATCAAGTCCAACAAGAGAACTTGGGATCGAGCAATCCCAAGGCACTGCAGGGAAATCAATCCCTCTGCTGCCCATCACCAGCCCCTGCTGGTGACAAGGAGGGATACAGAGGGATGCTGGAGGTGCTGCCTCCCTTACTGGGGAGGGTGGCTAGTAGCAAACAGCTCCTGGCAGTGCTGGACGGACACGGGAAGCTTCAGCCATAATTAAGGTTCAGCTTGAAGAAATCCCAAGGGGATCTGTGTTTGCTTTGCGTGGACATAAAGCAGCTTTCCTGTGGCATCTGGCTGTTCTGCCAGAGCCAGGAAGCCTGGCAGGAAGATTACAGTCACATTTCCCACTGCCCTCCACCACTAATGTAATAAGGGTGAGCCACAGGCTCAGGCTGGACCAGCACAGAGCTTCCTGGACCCAAGATCTGACCTTGTCTCATCCCCTCCCCGCTATCCCTCCCATTTTGGAGCAGGATAACGGCTGGATGCTGCGGAACAAAGCCCAGCAGGTAAGGCAGGAGGAGGCTGAGCCCTGCTATTTTTAGATGTGCATGATAACACAGCTCAGAGGACTGGGGAGTTCTTTTTCAAACAAAAGATTTATTTATACATCGAATTAAAAAAAATAAATGGATAAATCACACACACAGTGAGAAAGAGAGAGAGAGAGAGAGAGAGAGAGAGAAAACAACCCCTAACCTCCAAAAAAGCAACCCGTGAGAAGAAAAAAAATGAATCCCCAAGCCAAGGAATGTAGTTTGGATAGGGTCAGCATCCAGACAGAGGGGTCTGGAATCCCATCTTGGAGCAGAGATAGCAGCAGCAGCCTGGTGTGGCAGCTCAAGGGGAGGTGGGGGGGTGAGATCGATCGCCCAGGCTCAGCCCCTCCTGCCCTGAGCCTCTGCTTAGGAGAGGGATGTGGTATTGAAGAAGCGGCAATCGATGCGCCGAGCGCTACAGCTAGGGACTGGGGTCGTTGCTAGGAGGAGAGTTAGGAGCGAAGCACCCTGTGCTCTGACACTGAAAACACAAAGTTTTTCCTTAAAAAAAAAGCAGTGTAAACAGGTGACGATTAAGTCTCAGTGGTATCAGCAAACCTGGGGGCCTCATCCTGTGCTGGAGCCCTCCAAGTGGTACCCAGGCTGATGAAGGCAGTGAGGTGGTGGGAGAAGCAACAGTGGTTATCGATTGGTCCCCAAGGATGTGTGGGGTGTGTGGGGCCAGAGGTCACAGAACATCAGGGATTGGAAGGGACCTTGGAAGATCATCCAGTCCGATCCCCCCGACACAGCAGGATCCCCTAGATCCAGTTGCACAGAACATGTCCAGGTGGGTTTTAAACATCTCCCGAGAAGGAGACTTCACAACCCCCCTGGGCAGCCCCTTCCAGTGCCCTGTCACCCTCACTGGGAAGAGGTTCCTTCTCATCTTGATGTGGAACCTCCCGTAACTGCTCAGGGGCTGGTGCTGGCAACAAGAACATAAAAAAAAAGAGCCAGAGTTTGTCTAAACCATCACAAGGCTGGGGGGAAAATAAAATGTCAGCAATAAATACTCCTTTTCTTTCTTTTTGAAAAAAAAACCCCACTCAAACAAGGAGAGACAATGAAAAGCTGGGAACTAATAAATTGTAGGAGGGAAATGGCAGCTGTGATCCCCTGCCCTGCTATCAGCCCTTGCACCTGGGGTTTGTTCTGGGGGATATTTCTTCTCTCCCCTTTCACCTGACGGTCCTTTTATTGACTCATTAAAAGCTGGATGTCCCCAAGCACGCAGCGGGCAATGGGAACGTGACCCAGACCCCACTGAAAAGAAAGTGACCAGGGAAAACAAAAACCACCCCACCCCCCCAAAAAAACCCCCCCATAAAACTAAAAATCAATGGGTTCACCTGAGAACGACACCAGTGTTCCCATTGCCATAAGCTCCCCCAGCCTCTGCCCTGCTGCGGACAGCCCGCTCGACACCCCCAAGCCCACCCCTCCCAAGGTTTATCAAACCAAAAGTACAACCCAACAACAAAGAAGACGACACACAAACAAATTCCAGTGTTTCAGGGGTGCAGCAGTGGGAGGGAGGGAGGAGGAACAACCTCGGGGAGGGCTCTCTGAGACATGAAGACACCAACAGAGTGTAATATACAGGCTGGGCAACAGTCATGAAAGCAGAGTTAACACCTAAGCCACCGACCAGTACGAACACCACA
>VXBP01000632.1:866512-901877 GCA_013400115.1 Rhinopomastus cyanomelas | reverse complement strand
AGGGGCCGGGGGGCTGCGTGTAGCAGTGGGGTGCCGAGCTACACGTACCACTCCTTTTTGGAAATAAAAGAGCCGTCGTTCTGCGACACCATGTTCTCCGCTATGTCGAGCTGCTCGGGGTCGTACTGGAAGCCGAGTGTCCTTTCGTCGTAAGGCTCGGGGTGCGCCTCGCCCTCGTCGACCGTGAAGTAGGGCCGTTTGGCATCCTCCTCGTACTTGTTGGGGCCGCCCAGCTTGCGCTCACCTCCCGCATCCTCATCCTCATCTTCGTAGGTGCTGCCGCCCAGCGGACCCGGCTTCTTCTCGTCGTCCGAGTCGTCGGGGTACTGGAGGTTCTGGGCCATGGGGGGGTGATGCTGCGGGATGCCGGCTTTGCTGTAGCCGTTGCCGTACACGTGCTTCTTTGTGCTGTAGTCACCCTTGAAGGTGTGACGGCGGCGCCGGAGCACCACAAAGAGCACCACGGCCACCAGCAGGACCAGCGAGACTCCTCCCACTATGCCCCCAATCACCGGTGTGGGGATGTTCGGCTGCACCATGGATTTGCGATCATCGATTGGAGACGGGGTGTAGGGAAATTCTGGGTAGGAAAAGACAGATGGAAGGGGGAACAGTGTCAAACCATGCGGAAACGCGCCCTCCCTCTGTGCTCTCATTGCCAGCTTTGTGGGGTGGGGCTGGGGGGGAAGATGAGGCTAAGGAACAGGGAAGGGAAAAACGAGGGAAAGGCGAGGAAGGTGCATCCTCACGGGGTGGGGGGCGTCGCTCAGCGCATGGAGCTCTGCCTTAGCCGGGGGGCATGCGGTGCCAAGCTCGCCAAGCCTCATGCAGGACCCCGGCAGGCTGGAAGCGGTGTTTCCCTCCCCACCCCACAGATGAGCTGAGATCGCACAAGCCCCAGAGCCTCGAGTCCAGACGCTTTCCGTTTCACTGGGTGGGATTTCAGGTCCAGTTTACCAGAGAGGAGCGACAGCCCCAGAGTGCTCCTGCCAGAGAGCAAGAGCCAGACCCCATCCAGCGGTGGCTACTGACTACTCCCGCAGATGCCTGCTAGAGTCACCAGCTTTCACAGAACCATTCAGGTTGGAAAGGACCCTTGAGATCACAGGAGCCTCTTTTCACAAGGAGTCACAAGGAAAAAACAAGGGGGGATGGATCTGAGATACCCCTGGGGAGATTCCCCACTGGAGCCCAGGAGGAAATCCTTCCCCATGAGAACAAGTAGCCCCTGGAATCATCTCCCAAAGGAAGGGCTCGATTGCCCTACACTGGGCAATTTTCAGACCCAGCTGGACAGGCTGCTGGGACAGCGAATTTCAACTCCATTTTCAGCTGGAGAGGTTGGACTGGGTGATCCTTGAGATCCCTACCAACCTGGTATCCTATGGATCCATCAATCCTAAGTACAACCAGTCACCCTACTCTACCAAGTTCACCACTAGACCAGATCACAACCACATCCCCCTCCTCAGCATCCCACCACAGCCTGACCCCAACCAGTGCAGGCTGGACCAGAAGGCAGTGGCACCCTCCCACCCAGCCTAGTCAGGGTCACTGCTGGCTCATAAATCCCCTGACCGACCACAGGGCTGTAGATCTCCCAGTTTCTTTTCCTTCTGCTGTCCCTGTGGCCAGCACAGAGCCACTGCTCATGCTAATCCTGTTCCTACAGCTACCCTGACCTATTTATTTTTAAAATTATCTCAACAGAAGAAAAAGAGATGAGAAAGAAGCCTTTTGCTCTTTCATGCAGCTCAACACCTACACTTGGGCACAGATCAAGTTTGACCCAGGACTTAAAAATCAACCTTCCCAACAGTCCCTGGGCACAGTGACAGCCCCTGGCCAGGCTCGGCTCTCACACGGAGCAGCCCACGTCCATGAAGCATTAAAGCACCACATGGCTGCCTCAGCCCTTCACCTGCCTCTGGACTCAGACAGCAGGCACCTGGCAGCCCTGGCCATGCTCAGACCCCTCACTCTGCTTTTCCACCCCAAAAACCTGTCAGCCAGCCCTGTTCGTAGCTGCAAGTATCTGCTGCTGCTCTGGAGCCTGCTGCTCCTCACTGTTAGCCCTGGTAGCCAAAGAGAGGAGCAGACTGACTGTCCTGCCAGCATGTCCTCCTGGAGGAGCAGTCGGGATGGGGAAGGAGGGGCTCAGAGGCAGCAAACTGCAGAGGGAGACCACAGAACATTAGAGATTGGAAGGGACCTTGGAAGATCATCTAGTCCAACCCTCCTGAGTAGAGCCTGCCTCATGCTCCCTCCTCATGTGCCCAGGGGACCTGCCTGCTGCTGGCAACCACTGCTCTGCACTGGGTGAAGAAGCCCTGAGCAGGCAGGAACCGGGCAAGCGGTGGGTTTCCCTCCAGCCCAGCTGCTAAGGAAGAGGGGAGGAAAAAAGAGGCAGTTCCTGAAACAGCTGCAGAGTTTGGACATGGGTAGTGAATTCAGAAATTGCTGGGCTGATCCCTGTGGCATCAACATTTCGCTTGTGCCCGAGAGCTGTTTTGTTCCTGCCTTTCCCCAGACACCACCCCAACAGCAGCATCTTGGTTTCTGCAGCCTTGATTTGCCTTGAGCAAAGCCTCCTGAGCCTGAAACCCCCACAGGGAGCAGCACGGGGTGGGCAGCAGGGGCTGGGGAACGGGCAGGTGGAGGCTGTGCAGGCAGCAGGCAGCATCTCTTTGCAAAGGCAGCCCTCAGAGCAGGAGGGAGGACATGCATTTCAGCACAGGTTGCTGGGACTGGGCTCTGGAAAGTCAAAACCACATGTTGCATCAACAGAAGGGCCTGTCACAGCCAGCTGGTTAATGCAAAACCCCTCTGCAGAGACAGGCAAAAATGTCACGTCCACCCCCAAATAGTCCTGACTGCCGAGGGCTCAAGCCTCAACCACACAAGCAGCCACCCAGCTCTTTCTACCCTCCTACACGCCACCTCTCTGGGGCTGCTCCTTGCCATCACACCCACTGCAGCCCTCTGGTGCTCAGTTCCCCAAACCAGGGCTCTACCTGGAGCTTCACTGGGTGTCCACCAGCTGGCTCAGACCCCAGCAGCTCCGTGTTCTACTTTCCTCCACCCACTTCTGATTTGAAGCATCTTCCGACCTCACCCTTCCCCACAGCAAGGCTAATTTCGTGCCTGGGGCTGTGGGTCCCAGTACCCCACCGTGAAGAGACCCAGCCGTGGTGCCTGCCCTGGCAAACCAGAGGCGAGAGGGCAGTTCTGTGCACAACCTCACAAGGAGCTGGCCCACTTTCCAATTAAAAGCTCATTAGCAGCGCAGGCTGGATGCCTGAAGTGAGGGCAGGGGTTGTTTTCCACCTTTCTCACATCTATTTATCCCCACTGCTGCCCTTGGTGCTGCCCAGCCCTGAGCCAGCAGCTGCCCACAACCCACCCCCCTGCCACCACCAGTGCCGTGGACACGAGCACCAGCACAGAGCTGTGTTGGATTTCACACGTTGTTCAGGGAAAGGACTATTTTCTGCTCAGATCCCATCCTCACCCTCCTCACAGTGGCCCAGTTCCCACGGCAGGGAAAACAAACACAAACTGGGGGAAGAGGGGCAGAAGAAAGAGGGGAAGATCGCAAGTCAGCAGCAGAAATCATCCCCAACCTTCCCTGGAAAAGTGAGTGGGGACGTGGTGGGGAAGAGGGGTAAGCCCCATGTTGGGTGGGTGGGGAGAAGCAAAGTGTTGATGCTCTGGAGAGGAGGAGGAAGAGGAGGAGGAGGGCTGCTCTGGAGCAGGCAGGTGATGCCATGGCTGCTGGAACTCTGGGCATCCCCAGCCTGGGCTCTGTCCTGATGTGCCTTGGCCTTGTGACAAGGTCAGAGAGAATCACAGAACGAGTTGGGGTGGAAGGGACCTCCAGAGGGCATCTGGTCCCACTCCCCTACAACAAGCAGGGCCAGCACTCACCAGACCAGGTTGCCCACAACCCCAGCCAGCCTGACCTTGAATGGCTCCAGGGATGGGGTGTCCAGCCCCTCTCTGAGCAGCCTGTTCCAGGGATCCCCCACCCTCAGATTCAACAACTTCTTCCCCCTGTTCAGCCTCAAGCTGCCCTTTTCCCGCTTCAAACCATGACCCCTCATCCTGTTGTTCCCTGCCCTTGGGAACAGCCTTCCCCAGCCCTCTGACAGCCCCTTTCAGGGGTTGGAAGGTCGCTATAAGGTCTCCCCAGAGCCTTCTCCTCTCCAAGCTGAACAACCCCAACTCTCTCAGCTTGTTCCCAGAGCAGAGGGGCTCCAGCCCTCTGAGCATTTTCATGGATGGCAGCATCCCACAGCCCATCCCAACTCACCCCACAGCTTCCTTCAGCCTTCTCCCTCCCCTGGCAGCCTCCTGCCCTGGCACCCACAGCCTCAGAATGAGTGACCGGGGGCATGTCTGGATCTCTGTGGGTGTCATTCTGCCAGCCCCACAAAGGAGGGTTCACCCTTCTGTCCAGCACATTTCATGTCTGGGGTGCAGAAGAGAGCAGAAACCTCTGCAGCCTGGGGAAGAGAGAAGGGGAAAGTGTGGGAAAAGGATTCCCCCTCTTTGTGGGTCCGAGGGGTGCGTGAAATTTCTGGAGGCTGCTGCGATGCCTGAGCGTGCTGGGGGCCTCGTGTGAAAAATCCATTAGGAAGAGTCTGGAGAGAATTAAAGCCCCTGTGAAGAGCAGACTGGAGGAACAGGAGACAGCAGAGCGGAGGGAGTGGGGGGAACAAGCTGGGCTTTAATGGCAGCATGAAAACCTCCCCCCTCCTGCTACCCTCGTTAAAAAACAGGGAGTGCTGTATGAATAGGAATTAGAGCAGCCACCCTATCTGCTTGCTGCCTGGCTCTCCCAGCTGTTGCTTTCAGCCCAGTTTCCTGTCCCAGTGCCAGGAGCCAGACCAGTGGGGCAGCAGCTGGGAGTGCAGGGAGATGGGGTTCACCCTGGGCTTCACTCTGGCACCCACAGGTTCTCCTCGATCCCTTCAACTGGAGCATCCCCCAGCCCCTGCTGTGTCCCCACAGCCCCCAGGGCACAGCGGTGCTGCCACCACAGAGTCAAACCAGACCCCTCCCAGCACATCAGTGGCTCCCAGAAGATGTTTTAAAAGTCATGTCTGTCTTCTGACGACCGGTTCCTAATAACAAGGAGGTGTGTGCAAACCATCCGACCTGCCCCTCAAACCCTTCATCAAACCCTTTCTGATCCAAACAGCCCAGTTTGGTGCTGACAGAAGAAGAAGGAGCTAAAGTTTTCACGATCTCAAAACTCTTGGAGAGAGCTGGAGTGGGATCCTGGCAGAGGTGGGAGCGAAGCCTCGTTAGACATCGGATGTCCCACAGGGCCAGGAGGATGCTCCTAAGGGCAGGAAGGGTCTGGATCAGGAACAGTGTGTTTTTAGATCCCAAGGAATCCTTCTGTGATGGGTAGAAAGCCCTTTTCAAAAGCCCTTCTGCTCATTCCACTGCTCAGATATCTCACAAGATGCTGCTTCCTGCAGACATGATCTTAAATTGAAGTCAGTTTGCTTTTCCCTTCAATCATAAGGACCAAGAAAGAACCCAACCCAGCCCCAAGTCCTCCTGCAGCCATGGGCATTGAGAAAAATGTCCAGCTCTCTAACCTTCTGGACACATGGCAGCCCAAGGAAGCTCCTCCAGAGGAAGCCCCTGGATTTCCTTCTGCCTTACAAAGCCAACCCCCCACTGCTATGGGATGAGATAGGAGGAGGAATTCCTCAGGCTCTACCCAGGGCAAACAGCCACTCTGGGGAGGAGCAGGAATCTTAATTCAGCTGGGTTCACAGAGCTCCCCAGTTCCCAGATGGCCTCAGCAAATACAATAGTGACTGTGGAGTTTTTTTAACAGACAGACTGCTGATGGCAAACTTTCCCTGCCAGTATGGTCCGTGCCAAATTACCCCAAGACTTTGGCCCTCTGTATTACAGGGGTGAACCAGAGAATCACAGACTGATTTAGGTTGGGAAAGAGCTCAGAGCTCACCCAGTGCCAACCCCCTGCCATGGGCAGCGACACCTCTCACCAGACCAGGGTGCCCAGAGCCACATCCAGCCTGGACTTGAACACTGCCAGGGATGGAGCAGCCACAGCCTCCCTGGGCAACCTGTTCCAGGACCTCAGCACCCTCCCAGGGAGGGACTTGTGCCTCAGAGCTCATCTCAATCTCCCCTCTTTTAGCTTTAAACCCTCCCCCTTGTCCTGTCACCAGACTCCCTCATAAAAAACCTTCATAAGAAGACAGGGAGTGCCTGGGCAGGGCTGCAACTGAGGAGCCCACAGCACTGCACTCTTTGTCCTTCTCAACATCCTTTGCACCTCTTCTTGCCCATCTCCATCTCCAAGAGATCCTGCCTCTCCTCTCCTCTTCCTATCAGGGGTTTCTGCTCTCCTTGTCGAGGTCAAGGGATGAGGATGCGATGGAGGGGGGGTGGGGTGGATAAACCTCTGGCAGCTAATGCAGAAGTTTAGCAGCTGCCGCTGGCACTCCCGAGCATCCGGCCAGATGCCAAACGTGTCTGGGGGTTTAATCTCCCCGCCAGGTCACCCATCGCTTGTCAGTCAAGGGCTGCTCCCGCGGGGAGCGCTGGCACAGATGCCATCAGATGGGGCACACACACAACCCGAACTGACCTCCTCCCCCGCAGCAGATCAGCGTCAGACAGACCCCCAGGCTTCTCCTCTTTAGCCCCGTGTCCCCCCACCTGCCAGTGCAGCTTGATCCTGGCTGGGGATTTGGAGCTTCCCAGAAAGCTCTCAGCATGGCAGAGGGACCCAGTGAGCCCCAGGGTCTGTTTGCAGTGACCTTGCTGGGACGAGCTCACTGGTGCTGTGTAAATACCTCCCAGCAGCAAGTTGGGGGGGAGGCTGCCAGCCCTTCCTACTCCCCCAGCCTGCAGCACATCCAAGGCCAGGCTTGGCACGTTCCTGTCCTCACTGCTGCACATTGTGTCCTGTCTCCTGGCAATCCAGGGGGTGCAGGGGTGGTCCCACACTGAGCAAGCAACTGGGGGAGCCTGCAGGATACTGGAGAGAAGGAACCAGAGACCTTCCTGGCCTGGAGAAATGGGTGGGAGAAGCTGGCAGCCAACAGCTCTGCTCTCCCTCATTTTCCATCTCTAGCATCATGATCCTCCTTCAGTTTCCATGTTTGCCTGGTGCTTGAAGGCTCATGGGGAGAAGAGATGCTTCAAGGGCACCTTTCTCCTTGTGTTTCAATGACCCCCTCCACATACCCATCTAACCCACAGGATACTTTAGATCAGAAGGGTCCTTCAAGACCATCTAGCTCATACGAATGTCCACACATACACACGGTGGGGTGTGGCTGCACACTGCTGCCCACAGACCCTGCAGCCCTGCTCGTGCTCACACACACCTGGGCACTCACACCAGCACACGGATGCTCTTGTGTCCTGCACACACACACACACACACACACGTGACAGTGCAGCAGGGCGTGGGGGAGCTGGGAGGCCCATCAGCAGACTGGGGTCACACAATGTCAGAGGTTGGAAGGCACCTCTAGAGATCATCCAGTCCAACCCCCCTGCCAGAGCAGGATCCCCTAGGATCAGCTCACACAGGAGCATCCAGGCTGGGTTTCAGCATCTCCAGAGCAGGAGACCCCACACCCTCGCTGGGCAGCCTGTGCCAGGGCTCCAGCACCCTCATGGGGAACAAGTTTCTCCTTCTGGCTGCCCCACATGTGTGGGTGTGCACAGGGCACGAGTGGGACCCACGTGCAGGTGCCCAGGGACACGCTGGCAGCCTCCAACTGCAGCCTGTTCTCGTGTCACCCCACTGCCCACAACAAACAGCTCCGTGTCACACTACACGGCTCGGCTGCGACTGACAAAGGTCCTGCAAGGCACGAGAACCTATTACAGGAACAGACTGCTGGAGTCAAATATTAAATTCCACTTATCAACCTCTCCAAGGCACCGAAACTCCATCCAGAGCACTCAGCCTTCTCCCCCCCGAACGCACCGCCCTCCCCACGGCGGGGCTGAGCCAGCAGCGCAGCCTCCTTGCTGGGGTGGGATGAAGGATGCTGGCAGCACTGGGGGCTGTTTCTGCACCAAGGGGGAGACACGAAGGGGAAAAGCAGCCGCAGGGTCTTCTCAGCACCAGCCTGCTGCTGCTGTGGTTTTCTGCTCTCCGCCCAAGGCTGGCTGCCCACTAGATTGAACTCCCATTTATACGGCACGTGGCTCGTGGAAGAGGCTTCGTGGTCCACTGACAATCCCAAAATTGCCTGTGAGACCTGAACAAATGCACCTGTAATAGCTGAGTGATGAGCGGAGCCCTCCCCCAGCAGCGGCCTGATCGGTCCTTTGGGAGGGCTGGGTAAACATATTCAGACCCCATGAATTATTAAAGGTGAATGTTTCACGTGGTGGAGGTCTGCTCTGAGGGCCTGGCTGCTAATCCCTCACAGCGAGGCAGCTGCTAGGGGGCCCTTTGTTCCCTCTTGTTTGTGACCTTAACCCCAAAACTCATCATTTCTGGGCAACAACTGAGGTTACAGGAAGGTGGGCATCATCCCAAAACCCTGCCCATCCTCACCAAACTGGGCAGCACTGCAGTAGTGGGATGTGGGGTGACTGGAGTGACACGACACCACAGAATCACAGACCATTAGGGAACGGAAGGGACCTCGAAAGATCATCCAAGCCAATCCTCCTGCCACGGCAGGATCCACTAGATCAAGGCACACATGAACACAGCCAGGTGGGGTTTACACATCTCCAGAGGAGACTCCACAACCCCTCTGGGCAGCCCCTTCCAGGGCTCTTGTCACCCTCATCATGAAGAAAGTCCTTCTCATATTCACAGAATCATAGAATCATAGACTCATAGAATCATTACAGATTGGAAGGGACCTCGAAATAGCATCCACTCCAATCCCCCTGACACAGCAGAATCCCCTAGACCAAGTCACACAGGAACATGAACAGGTGGGTTTTAAACGTCTCCAGAGAAGGAGACTCCACAACCCCCCTGGGCAGCCCCTTCCAGTGCTCTGTCATCCTCACCATGAAGAAGTTCCTTCTCAGGTTGATGTGGAACCTCCTCTGCTCCAGCTCACACCCATTGCCCCTTGTCCTATCATTGGGTGCCCCTGAGCTCCATCCTCCTGACACCCATCCTTTCTATATTTATCAACATTCATGGGGTCACCCTTTAGTCTCCTCCAAGCTCAGGAGACCCAGCTCCCTCAGCCTTCCTTCCTCAGGGAGATGCTCCCCTCCCTTCATCATCTTTGTGGCTCTGTGCTGGACTCTCTCCAGCAGCTCTGTGTCCTTCTGGAACTGAGGGGCCCAGAACTGGACACAGGATTCCAGATGTGGTCTCAGCAGGGCAGAGTAGAGGGGGAGAAGAACCTCTCTGGATCTACCAACCACCCCTCTCTGACACAACACCAGCAGGCTACGCACAGACGGAAGGTGTGACACGGTGAGGAGAGCCTGTTCTTCTCCAAGTCTCCTGCAGTCCCTATCCCACCTCCTCAGAGGTTTTTTTCCCTCTTATCCCTATTTCAAACGTGACCCTTGAAGCTAGTTACTGCCTGGGATGGTTTTTATTGCTGCTGGGAAGCAACTCTCCTCCACCGACACCAGTCAGTTCCAGAAGCATCGTGATTTTGGTGGCACCTCCCATGAAGTGGCCACTGACTGAGCAGATTCTGGCCATCATCTTCCCCTGGCTTGGGGTGCTTGGGCAGGACAAGGGCTGCTCTGCTCAGGTCCTGAACAAAGAGCTTTGTTATTGTGGTGCCTTTCACTGGCAAAGGAAATAGCCCCCAGAGAAAAGCACGTCCCAGGAACAAACCAGCAGGCAGGGATCCAGGACAGGAGGTGTGAATTAAAGGCCTGCTGCAGTGATAATGATCATAAATAAATTGTTGGTAATTAGCATCTAATTAGCACATCCCATGCATTGACCTCCAAGCACTTGGATAGAGGGAGATTATCTCCATTACAGAGGGGAATGGAGGTGCTGAGGGTGTCAAACACACTGTTACTGCTATTTTCAGGAGGGCAGCTGCCTCGTTTTCTGCTGGCTCAGCACCTACCATGGACAGAGAGGTTGGAGGGGACTGCAGCTCGGCCCCTCTGAGCAGCCCCTTTCATAACTCTCAAGCTAGACAACTCTTGAAGGACATGGGTGGTTCAGAGAGGTGCCATCTGCTTTCAGAATGGCAGGTGCTCCAGTTTGTCTTGGGTTGGACAGCAGGAAGGGCTATTGGGAACCCATCCCGTCTGTCTCGTTCCTCAAGAACCCATCCAGTATGTCCCACCCCTTGTGAATCTCATCTCTATGTCCCATCTCTCAGGAATCTGTCCTGCATCTCCCACTCCTCAGGAACCCATCCAGTACAAGCCATCTCCCAGGAATCTGTCCTGCATGTTCCATCTCTCAGGATTCCAACCACTATGTCCCATCCCTTGTGAATCTCCTCTCTATGTCCCATCCCCCAGGAATCTGTCCTGTAAGTCCCATCTCTTAGGAACCCATCCAGTATGTCCCATCTCTGAGGAGCTCCCCAGTGCTGCCCAGTCAGTTCACAGATCCCTGTGCTGCTGGTGGGACCAACAAGATCCAAGCAGGCAGCTGCTTTCCAGCTCAACCAGCAGCAGTCACAGTCCTGGGGGGCCAGAGGGGAGACTCAGCAAGTCCCCCCAGTTGCCAGGCAGGTCTCCCAGGCTGGCAGTGCTGCTCCATCAGATGGCCACCCTCTCCTCTGTACCCTGAGAGCTTATTCCTGCGAAAGGAACCTTCTGCTGTGAAACCTGTGACTACTGGTCACTGCCTGGCATGAACCCACCGATGGACAAACCCCTTTTACCCCAAAGCAATGGGGTGACCTTCCCTTCACTGCTTTCACAGCACCAACAGCCACTTTTGCCTTGCAGTACCAGTCTGTCCTCCTGCATTCGGGTTCTTGCCCTGTTATTTCTTGTCTTTAGCCTATTTTCTGAGGGCACATCCTTCCCCTGGCACTACCCATCCATCCACGGGTGTCTTCCTCACTCCTGTGGCTACAGTGGTCAAATCCCTTCTGTCTCATTTGGTATCACACAGCATCACTCCTCCTTGTCTGCATCCTGGGAGGCTATTCCCTTCTGGAGCCCAGAGGAGGCTACTGAAGCCTCTTGGTGGCCCGTGTCAGCAGCACAGACCAACGTGGCATTGGAAGGAGTAGCAATGGAAAACCATGAGGACCATCCACCGTCGGAAACACCAAACACCATCCTGCTCAAAGAACTCATCCATCGCCCGCTCCACTGCCTCAGCAGCAGTCCAGACCCTCCTCCTTCCCATCCCTTCTAACAAACATGTCCAGTGACCACCTTGAGTCCAGAGCATGGGGCAACCAACTGAATGCATCTTGGGTGTCAGAAAAGACAAGAAGAGGAAAGGAGAAACAGCTCAGACCAGTGCCAAACCAAGAACTTCGCTGCTCCCGTTGTACCATGACATTCCCCACCCCTAGGAGACACCGGTGGTGAAGACATCAGGGAGATGCAACTGACTGTCAGCTGGCCAACTCTCCTCTCCACACCTCCTCCTCCTCCTCCTCCTTCTCCTCTGCATTTGGAAGCGAGTGGTTTCCTACCTGTGACATTGACCTCCACCAAGCCTGACCGCGTCCCGATGGCATTGGAGGCCTCGCAGATGTAGGTGCCGGCCACGCTGTAGGAGACAGGCCCTTTGAAGTAGATGGTGTTGTTCTGGATTTCTACGCTCCCCGGCAGAGTCCCATTTGGCCTAGGGGAGACAAAGATCATGGTTGACCCCAGAAATGATCCTGAGGAGGGTCAAGCAGCTCTGCAGAGGTGACAGTGACACGCTGGATGCTTGGGCAGGTCCAGAACCTGCTGGTGCTGGCTGGAAAATACCCAGTCCTGACACCAAACCCTCATGCAGCAGCACGACAGGAGTCACTTGAGTGTCTCCAACGTTAATTCATCACATGATGACAATCAGCTTCTTTTCAGGGACTGGTTTTTTATCTCCTCTTGTGATTCCAAGGGAGATTGGACACACTGGGATCACACACAGCCCTGTGGGCTTGGCTAATGGGATGTGGAGCACTCTCATCCCATGTTGTGTCCACAAAATGGACTCAGAGCCATGAATGGGTTCATCTTTCAGCAGGTACAAGCTCAGGGTTAGATGGCCAGGTCACCCTTGCTCATGTCTAGAAAGTCATGGAGTCACAGAATGTTAGGGATTGGAAGGGACCTTGAAAGATCATCCAGTCCAATTCCCCCAACCACAGCAGGATCCCCTAGATCCAGTCACACAGGAACATGGCCAGGTGGGTTTTAAACATCTCCAGAGAAAGAGACTCCACAACCACCCTGGGCAGCCCCTTCCAGGGCTCTGGCACCCTCACCATGAAGGAGTTCCTTCTTACATTGATGTGGAACCTCCTCTGCTCCAGCTCACACCTGTTGCTCCTTGTCCCATCACTGGGTGCCCCTGAGCAGAGCCTGGCTCCATCCTCCTGACACCTGCCCTTTTCAGATTTATGAACAATGAGGTCACCCCTCAGTCTCCTTTTCCCCAAGCTGAAGAGACCCAGCTCCCTCAGCCTTTCCTCAGCAGGCAGGTGCTACCCTCCCTTCATCATCTTCATGGTTCTGCGCTGGAGTCTCTCCAGCAGCTCTGTGTCCTTCTGGAACTGAGGGGCCCAGAACTGGACACAAGTTTCCAGATGTGGCCTCAGCAGGACAGAGCAGAGGAGGAAGGAAACCTCTCTTGATCTATTACCCACCCCCCTTCTAACACAACTAAGGCAAAACCCAGAGCTACACAGAGCACGTGAAGAAAAGCAGGAAATAGATTTGAAAAGCCCCAAACCCCAACCCTGTGGGTTAGGAAAAGGCAAACTGTGGCCTGGTTCTTCTTAATTACTGAAGCAAAGTGAAGTAATTACTTATCTCAGGCAATTAAAAAGGACTCCAGTAGTTCTTCCCCCTCCTCCATGTGCTCATACTGGGAGGAATTTGTAGGAAACAAAAGGGGGTAACAGGGGTGTCACTAGGATTGTAAAGCAGTGCCCACATGCACGCAGTGTTTGCACGGCCACATGTGCACACAGGTGGGCCAGAAGCCCTCGTCCTTCTCACCTACATCAAGCCAATGAGGCCAAAGGTGATGGAAAAACACAGTCATGGAATCATTAAGGTTGGAAGAGACCTCCAAGATCATCCGGTCTAACCATCTACCCAACCCCACTCTGCCCACTAAACCCTGTTCCCTAGTGTCCTATCTACATGGTTTTTGAATCCCTCCAGGGATGGCGATGCCACCACCTCCCTGAGCAGCCTGCTCCAACTGCTGAGCACTCAGGGAACAGCCAGTACTGGTGGCAACTGAATCTACAAAGACAAGGGCACATCAAAGTCTTGGGGACTGGGATGCTGTTTTGCCCAATCTCACTTGTTAGCTCTCACTTTCTACGTTCCTCTTCTTCTCTGCTCATCTTCAGCTGCTCTCCATCCTTCCTCTCCTCCTGTCAATAATCCCACACTCAGTTCTATGTGAGCCACCAAGTGTGCACAAAAGGAGAGGCTGGGGAACCACACTGAAGTGCTATCAGGCTCAGAAACCCACACTCTGATTAATTCAGTGCTTTCTCTCTCTTCATTTTTCTCCCTGCAGCTCCTTCTCGGAGCAAAACATCGATGCTCCCAGCCTCTTCGCCTGGAGCTGCAGGCTGAAGACAAAAGGGCATCCACACAGCTTGCAGAGACTCCACAGCAAAGCAGCTCTTTACAACGTTTACACCCAACACTGTCAATCACACCAGCACAGAAGGGCCACCTCCAAGATGTTCTGCTCCTAGAATCACTTCTGCTGGAGCTGGATTTATTGCTGGTGCGGCGTGTGAGCCAGGTGTGCAAAAGATTCAGACTCAGACACTGCGGCATCGTGCTCAGCCCTGACACCTGCATCCCCTGTTGTGCAGGAGCCTGGCTGGGAACTAACCTGCTTTCCTGCCCTGGGCTATCGAAACATCACTGGGATGAGGGAGCTGGCGCCTGGTTACTTCAGCATCACTGTCCCAGCAGAGATCCGGAGGCACTGGTGCTGCTGTCTGCGTCTGCGCAGAGCAACAGAGCTCCTGCCTGATGCCCACGAGAGCTCAGCAAGTGCTCAGCCTCCAGCCCCGTACCCGAGCAGCAGCAGAACAAAGGGGTGGCATTTCTTGTCCCAAAGCAGAGAGAAGACCTGCCTCGTACCCCCAGCTCCATCCCACAGGGCTCAGCTTGCCAGCCTTGCTAAACACAAACTGCCTCAACTGGCATCTCCTCTGCCCCAGGTGCCACAGGAGGCACCTCTGCCTCTAACGCTTTCCTGGCAACGTTGTGAGGAACCCAGAGGGGCTCCTTCAGAGTTTAAGTCTAACTGGCAGATCCAACAGAGGGAGAGAGCTGAGGATGATCAAACTAGGAAAAAAGGCCAGAAAAACAACCCTCTTTGGGTTCTCACTGCAAACAGTCTGATCTGGGAAGTGAAATGAGAGCGACTCTGCTGAGCTCCTCGCAGAGTCATTTTGAGAGGCTCTTTCCCGATGACAAATGCCAGCTGAAAAGAAGAAAGGCTGCATTTGATCTGTTGTTTTTTTTTAAAAGCAACAAGAGTGCTTGTATAAAAGAAAGAGCAGGAGTGAGAGACAGAGAGAACCACATCAAGTTGCATCAATTCCCACCCGACACCTCTCGCTCACTTTTCAATCGCTTCAGAGTGTTCAGCCAAAAGCTGAGGCCCTGGAGGACAAGGAATTGCTCCTGTGTGCCGAGAGCAGGAGGCACTTACAGCTTCCACTCGTAGGTGTGAGCTGGGGGGTTGGCATCAGATTTGCATATCAGCTTCACATCCTTTCGGTTGAGGAACCAGTTGCCATCGAAGCCCTCAATAGTGACCTCTGGCTCATCTGCAGGGGGGCAAAACCAGATAGGAAAGGGGGATAGAAAAGGAGAGGAAATGGTAAAGGAGAGGGATGGTGAAGGAGAGGAAATGGTAAAGGAGAGGGATGGTGAAGGAGAGAGATGGTGAAGGAGAGGAAATGGTAAAGGAGAGGGATGGTGAAGGAGAGGGATGGTGAAGGACAGAGATGGTGAAGGAGAGGGATGGTGAAGGAGAGGGATGGTGAAGGAGAGAGATGGTGAAGGAGAGGGCAAAACACAGAATAGGAAGAGATGAGGGAGGAGGATGGAGATTGGAAGGTGGGAAAGGTGATGGGGTGATGAATGAAAGACGATGGGAAGGTGAATAAAGGAAAGAAGAGGAGGGAAAAGGAAGAGGCAGAGAAAGAAGACATGAAAAATTATTCCAGGGGATGAATTCAGTCTGCATTCTCCAGAAAAGAAAAGGCAGCCTCTACACCTCAGCCCTTCCACCAAAGCAACACCTTCCCCCGAGAAAAACCCTCTTTTAACACCCAGCCCGGGGCCTGCCCACTCACACTGCACGTTGAGGGTCATGCTGTCGGTGAACCGGTCCAGCTGATAGTTGACCACACACATGAGCTGCTGCCGATGGGCCTCCCGGCTCGGCACCAGCCGGTACCGGCTGATCACGGTGATGGTGCCGTTGCTGTTCCGGATCTCCTGAAACTCTGCTTCCCCTTTGAGCTTGGTGTCCCAGGTGACGGTGCTGGGGGGTTTCCCATTAGAGGAGGTGCAGGTAGCCACCAAGATCTTCTCTGTCCGGCCAGACTTCGCAATAAGCGGCCGCTTGGTGGCCTCCATCCGGTTTGTGGGCTTAGCTGCAAGAAATGCAAAAAGGAGGCAGGGAAGAGATGGGTACAAAGGGAAGGTTAGGAAAGCAGTGCCACCCTCTCTACTACACCCCAAGAGACACCCAGCACCACCAACTCTGGTGAATCTAGAGATGCTGTAATTTGCCAGCAACCCACTCTAGGGGAAGGATGGTGGCAGCGCCCTAGATGGGGACACAGGATGGAATGACAGTCTTCTCCTGCCATAGGTTTTAACCCCTACATTAGCATGAGAGATAGGAACTGGAGAGTAAACAAACCATGGAGACCTTGGGACTACACTATTCACCCATGGACAAGTTCTACCTGGGCTTAGGATGTCTCTGTTGTCTTTTCTCTGTTCACGTGACAGCCACCAGATGATTATAATTCACCACTTGATTAGGGAACTGGTCACTGGTACTGGGACTGCTTTAAGGGACAGGGGAACTGAGGACTGGAAGGAGAAAGAGGTGCTCCTGTGACAGCTCAGTGAACCTCCTCCCCTGGATTCTCCACTCCTCATCTCTTTACAGTCAACCTGAAGGGTAAAACTCACACCTGACTTCGCCCTGAGCTCCCAGACCTGGAGTTCCAGGTTCCTCCAGATCGGTTTGACTGGGGACAAGGGTTCACACTACAAAGTTTGCCCGGTGTCTTACCCAGCACAGTGAGGTTGAGCTGACTCTCCCGGTTGCCGGTTGGGAAGGTTGCAAACTCACAGATGTAAACTCCCTCATCCTCCAGCTCCAGCCTTGAGAGCTGAATGGATCCATCCTTGAAGGAAGGATTCCGGAAAGTCACCCGCTCTTTGTAGGGAGAGAGGATCGAGACCCCCATGGCAGGGTTGTAGATGGCCACATTCTGCTTGGAGCCGTTGGTGGCTTTCTGCCACGTGACCTGCGTGATCTTCACATTGGGGAGCGGGTTGGTGAAGCTGCAGTGCAGGACCACGTCCGTCCCAATGAATCCCGAGACAGTGTCATTGACTAAGACAATCTGAGCTTGCAGCCCTGCAACGGGATGGAAAGACATGGATACAGAGGGACTTCCCAGACAGCAAAAGACAGAAAAACAAAGGTTCTTGGACATCAGGTCAGCACAAAGAGCGCATCTGCAGCCATCCGACACGCACATCCCACCACATGCTAACGTGCCCTCACACAACCATCTCATCCTACTGGAAATGCACCAGTAATTAAACGAGCTGCAGCGACCCAGCCCTGATGCCAGAGCAGCAATAGCTCCCATATAAGAACAGATTTATGGCAGTCCCCACACACCTTGCACCACTATCTGCACCACCTACATCATTTCTGTGGCCTTTTTTTAACCCCAGAACTGGCTGCATTTAGGAACCTTCTGCCTCGATGCTGTGGAGTGAAGATGAAAAGTGTCTGCCAGAAGCAGTGGCTGCTGCTCAGGATTTTGCTGCTCTGCCTCACTTGATTCCTCCCAACAGCTGAAGAAAAATGTCTCCCACCAGGCTGACCCTGAAATTCATCTCTGGATGCCACTGTGGTGTTTTTTCCCCCTGATCTGTATGTTCAGAGATAAAGCTGTGGTAATTATACAGGCAGCATTTATATGATAAATACAACAGAGAAGCAAGGTGGTGGGAACAAGAAAAGCAGGTTCCGCTCACTGCTCTTGGCAGAATCTGAAATTGGATGAATTCTGGGAGAGTGAGAGGAAAGGAAAGGAGTAATAAAAGAAGAGAAAGATGTACAAAGAGTGAGGAACATGAAAGTGTAATGAAAGAGAGAGAGGAAAAAAATGCCTAACAAGAGAAAGAGAACAGCATCTTCCAACTGAGCCCTGCTGAAATAACCCCGACTGACTCTGTGACTTGGTCTGGGTGATCCTGCTGTGGCAGGGGGATTGGACTAGATGATCTTTTGAGGTCCCTTCCAATCCCTAATGACTCTATGATTCTATCAAATGTCACCCCTACCCTGTTCTTCCAGGGATGAATAGGCTCCCCGTGCAAGGTCAGGATGAACTTCTCATTCTTAGTCCCCACAGAACCCTGGCAGATGTGTCCTGTGACTTCTACACATGAACCTGAGCAAGAGTCTCCTTCCCGCAGCCTCTCTTGCACCCAAGTGCAGGCTTCCCAGCATCTTCTCACCCACAGACATGGCCCTTATCGTTCTCTCCCCCACTCCCACATTGCCCCCTTGCAACGTGCTCAGCCTCATCTCAGTCCCCACAGCTCATCTATGCCTCTTCCCTCCTCAGCTCGCCAAGGCTGTGACCCTGAGGACAAGCCTCAACAATCCTGCCTGGCCACGAGACTCCACCAGCTGACCACAGGCAGCAGCAGTTTAGAGAGAAGCTCAGGCTCCAGAGCTCTGTGTGAACTTGCCCCCTTCCCTGAGCCAAGCTCTGCTTTGCCCCACACCCTGTCGCTGCAGCTGGGTGCTGGGGAACGTTCTCCAGGGCTGCTGCAGCCACAGCAAAGCACTGGTGCCCTCATGTGCTGGCATGCATGAAGCCATCCAGCCCTTGGAGGTTGTCAGCTGAGCTGCTGGAGCTGCATGATCCCCCTCCCAGTACAGCCAGGGCCACTTTGGCCAGCCGTGGCCCCCCAGGAAACAGAGGGAAGGGATGTTCCTGCTCTGACAAAGCCTCACCAAGGACAGGTTGAGGAGAGCTGAGGTTGTTCAGCCTGAAGAGGAGAAGGCTCCGGAGGGACCTTCTAGCAACCTTCCAACACCTGGAAGGGGCTGTCAGAGGGCTGGGGAAGGCTGTTCCCAAGGGCAGGGAACGATAGGACGAGGGGTCATGGTTTGAAGCTGGAAAAGAGCAGCTTGAGGCCAGACGGGGGAAGAAGTTGTTGAATCTGAGGGTGGGGGATCCCTGGAACAGGCTGCTCAGAGAGGGGCTGGAGGCCCCATCCCTGGAGCCACTCAACGTCAGGCTGGCTGGGGCTGTGGGCAAGCTGGTCTGGTGCGTGCTGGCCCTGCTTGGTGCAGGGGGTTGTACTGGCTGCCCTTTGGAGGTCCCTTCCAACCCTGTGATTCTGTGATGATTCTGTGATACCTCTCCATGCCGACTGGAGGACGATGTCCACGCATGCAGTGAAAGAAAGACTTTCCTGACCCCGGTCTGGAGGTGCCTCGCGGGACCGTGTGGCTAACAATCTGCTTCCTGAGGAAACGAGGGAACCGGGTGCCAAGCAGGGCTCTGTTCAGCCACCAGTGTGCTGGGATCTGAGTAAAGAATGGGTGGAAGGGGAGCGAGGAGGTGGCTCAAACATGCTCTGCAGCGTACGCTGCTCCTTCTACCCCGGAGGTTGAGAGAGCCTCTTGCAGAACTGCCCACACCCGTGGTGAGCAGCAGCTTTGCCAAGTCTGGCTCCGAAGCCTTTAGAGCCTCCCAAGCGTGTGGGAGCTTGCCGGGGAGCAGAAGCAATCATGTAGAGAAGGCTCTGGGAACAACCTGCTGCTGCCTGGCTGTAGGTGTGCTCAGCACTCCCTCCTGCTCCCAGGAGCTCCTGAATTCATCATCAGCATCGGTCCCCACCTCTCTCATGAAGGGCCCGTGCCCCTGAGCAGAGCCCGCCTGCGGCTGGGGCGATGGCACCGCTGGCTCTGCTCCCACACAAACTCCCTGACTCCCCCAGGCCTCGGCATTTCCCTTTGAACCCAGCTTTTGACTTCCCAGAAAAGGAGCCCCTGATCACGACAGCAGGAAGTCACAGCCGAGCACTCCTCACCGTGCCAGGAGAGGAGAGTTGGCGACAGAAAGCCACCAGCTTCTCCTCAGGTCACCCTTGCAGGGCAGCTGGGAAGACAACCTGGTCTCCTCCCAGTAGGGACAGTGAGGATGAGGACCATGACATACAAAAGGCAGTGCCAAGCTGAAGGCTACCACCGCCCAACAATGGGCACCCAAGACGTGCTCCTTCAATAAAGATACTCCCAGCCAACCCAGCAGGGAGACTCACAGAATCATTCAGATTGGAAAAGACCCTTGGGATCATCAAGTCCAACCATCAACCCTACTCTACAAGGTCACCCCATAACCAGACCTCCAACACCATATCTAAGTGACTTCTAAACTCATCCAGGGATGGGGACTCAACCATCACCCTGGCCAGCTTATTCCAGTGCCTGGCCACTCTCTCCGGGAAGAATTTCTTCCTGATGGCCAGTCTGACCCTCCCCTGTTGGAGCTTGAAGCCCTTCCCTCTGCTTCTGTCACTAATGACCTGTGAGAAGAGACCAGCACCAGCATCTCTACAGTGTCCTTTGAGATAGTTGTAGAGAGCGATGAGGTCTCCCCTCAGCCTCCTCTTCCTCAAACTAAACAGCCCCAACTCTCTCAACCTCTCCTCATCAGATTGATTCCCCAGAACCTTCCCCAGCTTCGCTGCTCTCTCCTGCCCTCACTCCAGCCCCTCGATGTCTCCCTTATGCTGAGGTGCCCCAAACTGGACCCAGTACTCAAGGTGTAGCCTCACCAGTGCTGAGCACAGGTGATGGATACCACAGAGGCAGATCAATCCAATCCCAATATCACTCTGCCCTTTCTTTGAGCTGTTTCCTCAGAAATTAAGGAACGACCCTTCTAAAAACCAAGTACTTCTTGTTGGTGTTGAGTGGTAGTAACTGGTTCCAGTTCAACCCTACCCCTGACACGGGTCCGTGCCTGAGCGCAGCCTGTGCGTGAACCAGAACTGAAGAACAAGCAGGTTTCGGCGCTGCTGAACCTGACCCTGAACCAGACCCCAGAACCCTCCAGTGACCAAAAGAGCCTTTTGGCTGAGGAAGAAGCCGCTGCCAGCCGGGAGCCTCCTGCCAACCGCACAAAGCGCAGCCAGAGCTGGGATTCAGGCCCCTGCACGTAACAGCTCTTAGAAAAACACATTCCAAACTTTCTAGAGGCTTCGGGGGGGGGGGGAAAGTGAAAAACACAGAAAACCCCAGCAGCCAACTGATCTGACAAGAAGGCAGCAAACAAGCCAAACAAGAAACGCTCCCCCCGCTGCTAAACAACCTCCTCCTAAGCGCTGTGCGGAAATCGAGTTTCCTCTCCAGGTGACTGAGCAGCTCGTGGCTCCTCTGCAAGACAGGACAAACTCTGCTCTGCTCCTCCAAGCTTCTCACCAGGAGCCAATGCACCCTCTGCCCTGCTCTACACCACCTGCACCCCAACAGCAACGATGCAGATGGGGAACAGACAGAGCAAAGGGATTTTGCGAGCCACTGGACCAGTTGCCCGTGGTCCCCATCCTAGAGCAGAAGCCAGAGAGCTGCTGTCGTGGTCTGGAGAGCGTTTGCTTGCCAGGTGACGAAGCTGGGATGGCAGGTCCTCCCTCACCCCGTTACACTAATTCATCAGGGCCAATGCATAGATAATTGATGGCGATGAGCTCGCAGGGCCGGGAGTGGAGAAGAAAATCAAATCACTAATCAGCCTCTGGAGAGGCTTGAACAAACCCAGCAGGATGTGTGGGCACGCGTGCAGAGCTGGGGCTGGCCTTGCAGCTCCTCTGCCGAAGGATGTGTGTGGTCGGTGGGTCAGGGAGAAGGCTCGGGGTGCGCCCTGCCGTTGGCAGCTCCCACCAGCGCACGGCGACACCTCCCAGGGGCAGCTGGCACACGGGGAAGGACTGCCTGTGTAGGTTCAAGCTCGTTCTACTCATTAGGTGTTTGGGTTTCTTCGGTTGAGGACCGAAAGAAGGAGAAAAGACCCAGCTGCCTGCCAAAGACGTGTCGGTGCCAAGACCTCATTAGTGAAGACCTCTGAGATCCTACTCCTCCACCTTGGCCTCTGAAGTGGTTTGTGCCGATGCCTTTCCCCACGATCCCAAACCCAGATATTTACTGGGTCATGAAAGGCCTTCAGGGCACTGTGCAGAGCTCCCAGTGCCCTGCAGCACTGGCAGAGGGCTGGGAAGGAAGGTCTGGACTCCCTGGGTGTGAGGGATGCTGGGCAGGGAGCAGACTAAGTGGTAGCTGGTGGCTTCTGCACCTGAAAACCCTTTCTCCGAAAAGCCCGGGAGGTGCTGCTACACTGAGGCTCCCACAACTTGCCAGTCTGGTTCTTGCTCCCCGTACAGAAGGCTCTGGAAATGATCTCCAGGCACTGGTGAGCTCTGTCACAACAGCCACCCTCCAATCAATGCCTCTTTGTTAAGAACCATGTGAACCCCACACTGCTTTGCACAACCTATGGCTCTGCTGAGCCTCTCACCAATTTCACTCCCTCCTTTTCTCCCTGATACTCATCTCACCTCAAGGGCACTGAAACAGCCCTTGGCAGCGTGAGATGAGCCACCCTTTGGTGTGGCAACATCATGACTGATGCAAACAGGAGAGGAATCACTCCTAATAGTCTTTACATCACCTGGAACTCAAGCGAAGGGTCATGGCAGGACCTTACAAAAGGGTAAAACAATGCACCACACTTCAACTTACCTGACACTGTACATCACAGAAGATGAGGGATTGGAAGGGACTTCAAAAGATCATCCAGTCCAATCTCCCTGACACAGCAGGATCACCTAGACCCAGACGTACAGGAACACATCCAGGTGGGTTTTAAACATCTCCAGAGAAGGAGACTCCACAACCCCCCTGGGCAGCCTGTTCCAGGGCTCTGTCACCCTCACTGGGAAGAAGTTCCTTCTGATATTTGTATGGAACCTCCTCTGTTCCAGCTGACACCCATTGCCCCTTGTCCTATCACTACATGACATTGAGCAAAGGCTGGCTCCATCCTCCTGACTCCCACCCTTCACATATTTATAGACATCAACGGGGTCAACCCTCAGTCTCCTCCAAGCTCAAGAGACCCAGCTCCCTCAGCCATCATGGAGGTGCTCCACTTCCCTCACCATCCTCGTCACTCTGCACTGGACTCCATCCAGCAGCTCCATGTCCTTCTTTAACTGAGGAGTCCAGAAATACACACAAGATTCCAGATGTGGTCTCACCACTGTGTCTCTCACAGTAGAGGGGGTGAATAACCTCTCTCGATCTGCTAACCACCCTCATTCTGATCCACCCCAGGATGCCTTTGGCCCTCTTGGCCACAACATAAAGCCCCTGACTAAGACATGGCTCCTTGCACCGCACCTTGACCCTGGGCAACGGTGTCCTCTAATCCTCAAACACACTTCAAACAGATGTCCAAAAATTTATTGTGAGGGGGAAAACAGAGTGGAGCAGGAGCTCAGAACCTTCCAGCTGGTGACACTTAGGAGTTTTCCTTCTGACTTCAAGTCTTCCCTATTTTTAAGTGGAGATCAAGGACTGAAATGCAGCCGTGGTGGGCCACTACAGCACCAGCCCAGCAGCCCAGAGGAGCAGCACAGGTGTGTAAGGCGGGGTGGGAAATGGGAAAGGAGATCCTGAACCCCACCAGGGGAATTTCAGGTGGCAAGAAGCAAGGATTCCAGCTGGAGCTTGGCCAAGCTGTTTGGGTTAGTACCTTTCTTTTTGCCAGAGAGACTTTGTATTGATTGCCAGGCATTCAAATCAGCTCCCTGCTGCTCTTCCAGCCAGGCACAGCCTCGCCCTGCTTAGTCAATGGCTTGTAGCCCACTGCAGCCCTAGGAGCCCTTGGTCTCCAGTGACTCACCAGCATGAGCCTCCTGCAGCAGCAACTTTCACTGGAGGTCTCTCTCTGACTCACTTCTGCCCTACTTAAGTGTGGGGCTTGAACACCAAAGGGATTAGAAGAGGAAGAAGGAGTTTCCGATACCAGGGGAGGGGTCCTCAGGAAAGATGAGAGTAAGGGATGTGACAAGATCACAGCTCCTGGTGACACTGTTGAGATAACATTGTGATCCCTGGGGTCACACCAAGCAATACTGCATGGCCAAGCATCCTGGGAGCTGGGATCTTAATGAGAGTTGATGGGAAACGGCATCAAGGACAATGGCCCATCAGGCTCTCAATCAATGCCCTCTCAAAAAGAAAGACCAGGTTTGGGTTTGGCTTGCAACTGGGAAATACAGGGCCTTCTGCAGTGGGCCAGCACACACCAAGTGCTGGGCTGAAGATTGGACTTGATGATCTTAGAGATCCTTTCCAACCTTAATGATTCTGGGATACCCAGAACCAGCAGCAGCAGAGATGTGATTATTCAAGGACCACTCAACGGCTTGTAGCACAGGAGGTCTTCAGCCAGCCCTTCACTGGATGTCCACTGGGACAAGGCAGTGGTGATGCCTTTGGGATAAAGCAGGGTTGTCTTCTCCTGCCTGCGCACCACATCCTCGCTGGATAATCTGAGCACAGAGCAGCCCCAGGATCCACTTAAATGAAAGAGCTTTATAAAGATGCTCTGTTCAGGCTCGGGATGGTCCTTGAGCTACTACTGGGATGCACACAAAGGCCCTGAACAAAGCCAAGGCCCTGTCTGTCCCAGGTGTTCTTCACAGAAACAGATGAAAGAAGAGCAGAGACCAGGGTAAGACCGACCACAGATCAAACAGACAGTGGAAAGCAGGGATGAACATCAGGGTGAACCATTAGTTCTTGCTGGGAGGCTTGCAAAGAAAGATTCTGAATCTGAGGGTGGGGGATCCCTGGAACAGGCTGCCCAGAGAAGTGCTGGAGGCCCCATCCCTGGAGCCATTCAAGGTGAGACTGGCTGGGGCTCTGGGCAACCTGGTCTGGTGAGTGCTGGCCCTGCTTGGTGTAGGGGGCTTGGACTGGATGCTCTTTGTAGGTCCCTTGCAAATCATAGAATCACAGAATCATTAGGGATTGGAAGGGACCTCAAAAGATCATCCAGTCCAATCCCTCTCCCAGAAGGCCAGCTGCCTGGTGCAATGCATCACTTCTCTTTGCAATGAAGAGACTTGTTTCCAGAAGCTCCAGCTGCTCACAGGAGTAAGAAAATGGGTGACCACACTCAGAACATGAGAATCAAAGAACATTAGGGATTGGAAGGGACCTTGAAAGATCATCCAGTCCAATCTCCCCGCCACAGCAGGATCACCAAGTCACACAGGAACATGTCCAGGTGGGTTTTAAACATCTCCAGAGAAGGAGACTCCACAACCCCCTTGGGCAGCCCATTCCAGTGCTCTGTCACCCTCACTGGGAAGAAAGTCCTTCTCATATTCATGTGAAACCTCCTATGTTCCAGCTCACACTCCCTGCCCCTCGTCCTATCACTAGATGACATTGAGAGAAGAGCCTGGCTCCATCCTCCTGGCACCTACCCTTCACATATACATAGACATTAATGAGGTGACCCCTCAGTCTCCTCTTCTCCAAGCTCAAGAGACCCAGCTCCCTCAGCCTCTCCTCATCAGGGAGGTGCTCTACTCCCTTCATCACTGCAGCCAACCTTCTCTTCCTGTAGGAAAAGGGCTGCACACCAGAGCTGTGGGAAGGGAACAGCCATGCCTGCCTTGGCTCCTGCCTTTGCTCTTCCTCCCCTGGGTTTCACACAGCCGCTTCACCCCCCAAGTGAAGGGGAGGGGAACGTGCCCCCTGGCAAACGTGGCAAGGCTGGTGGAGCAGGGCTCCTGCAGAAAGAGCTGACATGGCACTGGGAAAGGCCTTCCTGCAATAAAGCCATAAAACCCCATGCTCAGCAACAAAGCACAAAGGCTCCTCCGTCACCGCCAGCTCCTGCTGCCCGCCCCACCCGACAGCATCCCGGCTAATCCTTCGGCGAGAGCCGTCGGTTCCCACACACCTCAGCTGCAGCCCAGGCTGCCCCTCGCCTCTACCCGACGTGCACCAGCACTCGGCTCTTGGCCCACTTTCCCAGCCTGTTCCTCCAGGCCTTTTGGACTGGACTTTACTCCAGCTCCTCCATCAGCTCTTTTCCCACTGCGAGCTCTTACTCATGCTTGCCCAGCACCTGCCTTCACAAGACTCATCTTCCTTCCCCTGCAGCCTTGTGTGACTCCGTACAGCTGTCACATCTCCGGCTCCATCAGCCAGGAGACAGTTGCCTCTCAAGCTGGGCCACAAGGCTCATTCCTTTGACTTGCTCTCCCACATTAACTTCAGTTTCCGACCCATCTTGTGTTTCTCCAGCATCATCACCGCACCCCCGGGCCACCTGTTCCTCTGGAGGGGGCACCTGAGAAGATGTCCAGGATGATAATTCTGCACTAGGAAAGGCAGCAGCTGCCCAGGCAAAGACAAAGGCGAACAGAAAATCAAAGACCCCCCTCTCAAGGGTCATCCTGTTGCCTGGTAGCAAGGAAAAAGCTGGAGTCCTCTTGCTCACCAACCCCTCATCTGTGAGCACGAGGAGACTGAGGGGTGACCTCACTGATGTCTATAAATATGTGAAGGGTGGGTGTCAGGAAGATGGAGCCAGGCTCTGCTGAGTGGCATCTAGTGAAAGGACGAGGGGGATGAGGAGCAGTGGTTGTGAACTGGAACACAGGAGGTTCCATATGAATATGAGAAGGAACCTCTTCCCAGTGAGGGTGACAGAGCCCTGGAAGGGGCTGCCTAGACAGGTTGTGGAGTCTCCTTCTCTGGAGATGTTTAAAACCCACCTGGATGTGTCTCTGTGTGACTTGGTCTAGGTGATCCTGCTGTGTCAGGGGGATTGGAGTGGATGATCTTTCGAGGTCCCTTCCAATCCCTAATGATTCTATGATTCTAAGACAGAGGAGAGGACCACGTTGGGAGCCAACGCTTACTTGGCGGTTGGGTGTGGGAGAGCAGGCAGAAAAGAACTGTGCAGCTGGAAAATCAAGTGTGGAGGAGGGGAAAGAAACTGAAGGGGGAATCTAATCAAGCTGAGACTGCCCGAGACCTTATCTTGATGGGGCGAGTCCCCAAAGGTTCAGCAGTATTTTCTCTGCCCTGCCTCTTTTCTTGGACTTCCCTGCTGCCTTGGATGTTGTTCAAGGAGCCCTAGTCCAGGGCTAAATGTTGCCCCTATTAGAGCTCTCCAGGAGCTAAGGAGGAGGGATTTAATGAAGAGCCATGAAGAGTGGATGCAGACAGTAACCCGGCGAGAGCCTCATTTCCGAAACGAAGGAACGCGAGGCTGAAGAGATTCAATAAAAACAAAAATAAACCTGACGGCACCGAGTGAGAGAACATCAGATCCTTCCTTCCCTCTCTGGGCTGACGCTCAGAACTGGAGCAGGAAACCAGTGAAGCTCCCAGGGCTCGGCCGGCGGTGACTCACTCACCTCCACAATGGGAGCCCGACAAAGCCGAAACTCTGCTGACTCAGGCGGGACTCCAGGGCCTGGGGTAGGAGCTGGCAGCTCTCGTTCCGCTGCCCCCACTGGCCTCGCCGCCCCCTCGTTCTCTGTCCCCACTCAAATCCAGCCCCTTTTATCAGAGGAGTAGGTATCAGGTCATGGGAAGTTAGCAAAGGACACAAACTCTCTGGTCAGCTGTCCAAGCCGTGGTGAACAACGGACATCCCTGCCAAACCACGCTGGTACTGGCCAGCCCTGAGACTGCTGTGGGCATCAAAACTCCTGCTTCCCTGTAGTTTAAACCCATACTAACTAGCCACGGCTTTCTGACTGTGGTCTTACTGCCCTCTGGTCTTTCATCCCATCATTCTTCCAGCAGACAGCGTGTGAGAACACAGAACTGTAAAGGGAAGCTGTAGTCAAGTGGGGGTCAGGCTCCTCTCCCAGGCAACCAGAGCCAGGGTGAGAGGAAAGGGCTTGAAGCTACCAGGGGAGGGCTAGTTTGGATGTTAGGAAGCCCTTCCTCACGGAAAGGCTGATCATAGCCTGGAATGAACTGCCCAGGGCAGTGGTGGAGTCACTGTTGAAGGACAACCTGGCAGTGGCCCTTAGTGCCCTGGTGTGGCCACTGTGGTGATGTTCGGTCCTGGGCTGGACTGGATGACCTCAGAGGACTCTTCCAGCCTGAATCATTCTGTGAATTCTGTGATTAAGGTTGGAAGAGACCTCCAAGATCATCAAACCCAACCATCAAACCCAACGCTACCACTGCTTCAGCTGAAGGGAAATGCCTTCTTTCAAGTGGGACCACGCTCCGTTCAAAGATAGAAACAGCAAATTCTGTCTGTGACCAGAAAAATGTGATAGAAGTTCTGGCAGCTCCTCACCCATCAGAGCTGACAACCAAGAACAATCTTTGCAAACAACACGGATGCAAACATGGCCCCCAACAGATGCACCAGGCAGATTCCCCTTCTAATGTGCTTTATCCTGCCCTGTGAGATATTTCTGCAGGGAAGTGGAAGAGCCTCAGCCCTTCCAGCACCGTCTGAGTTGCTGCAGGATTCCTGCCCACAAACAACAGGCCACAAGGGACAGGGTGTAGGTGTGAACCCAACCCCAGTGCCCTGCATGATTCCCAGCCTGATGCTCTTATCTTCAGATCCCTCTGCAGGGAAGTGACTTCACAAACCTCCCCTCTTCCCGGATTTTCCAGGAGTGACAAAACACCAGCTTCTGCCCTACCTGGGCCCCAGCTGCCTGCATATTTATGGCAGCTTTGCATCTTCAAAAGGCTTTTCAACCAGCAACTAATTAATTCTGCAACTCCCTGAAAGGCAGGGAAGTATTATTACCCCTGCTTGCAGGGATGGGGAAATCAGAGGTGCCGAATGACAAAGAGATGTGCTCAAGGCCACCCAGGCAATCACTGACAATCTCACTTGAATGGCTTGGTTGTGGGTCTCTGCACATCAGGATGTCAATTCTCACCTCAGGAAGGAGGGATGGAGGTATCTGTGGTGAGGTCTCAGCTCCACCCCACCGCTCATGCAAATGATGAAAGGTCACCCTCATTTTTATGGCTGAGGAAACTGAGGCATGGGGAGATGAAGTGGAAAGCAACTTCTACTGGCAGAGCCTGGAAGGCAGCCTACACATTATCCACATCAACAGCTAGACTGAAGCTACCTGTGGCTCCTGTTTCCCTCAGCAAAAAGCAACCAGACCTATAACATTTTATGTTTAGAACACGCTAGAAATCGTGAGACGTGCGGAGGCTGGGGGTGACTGTCTCACTCAGCCTCTGAACACAGCCAGCCCCACAGTTCCAGTCCTGGACAGGGCGGACTGGGGTGCACAGGAGTCCCTTTGACTCCAGACCTCGCAGCAGCTGGTGGGGCTGAGCAGAGGGTGGCTGGCACAGACTGACTCCACGCTGGCTGGAGATGCAGCACCGCTATCTATTAAGGTCACAGCCCCCATCCAGGCTGTCTCAGCAGTGATTGCTGAGCTTCCAAATGGCTGCACAGGTGGGGACTCAGGGTAGGCTGCTGAGCTTGTAAGACTCAGAACTGTAAACAAGAGACCAGACCACCCATTAAAAGCAGCCTGCGCTGGCCCCAATCATGAGCATCACAAGAAGGGGGGGAGGAGGCAATGAGGGAGGGTCACAGCCTGGCTGGGAGGCCCCCCACAGGGGGTCATACCCCCTGCCTTGTCCTGCCTGGTGCCCAGATTTGAGATGCACAAGGCAGTGTCTTTGCTTTTCTGGGGATGGTAAAGGAGAGCAACAGGGTTGTATCCAGCTCCTAACAGCGAGAGCGGTGGGAGAGCAGTCAGCAAGGGCTCACTGCTCTGTATGGACAGATCACAGACCCACAGAATGTGTTGGGGATCTCCAAAGGTCACCTTGTCCAACCCCTCTTCAACAAGAAGGGCCAGCACTCACCAGACCAGGTTGCCCAGAGCCCCAGCCAGCCTCACCTTGAGTGTCTCCATGGATGGAGCCTCCACCCCTTCATTCCAGGGATCCCCCCTACCCTCAGATTGAAGAGCATCTTCCTCCTGTCCAGCAACAAGCTCCCCTTTTGCAGCTGCAAACCATTCCCTCCCATCCTCTTGTTCCCTGCCCTTGTGAACAGTCTCCCCTAGACAACATTTAACCCAGGGCAGTGAGTGAGGCAGGAAGAGCAGAAGTTCAACGGGACTTGAGCAGAAAGGTGACTTGTCCTGCAGAGAGGAGTTTACAAAACAGAGACCACATCACATTTCCCTCTGCTCTCCCTGGCCGGGCAAATAGGGGTGACCAGGGACTTTCGACTTAAGGAGCTGTACTTACTTAGTGATTGTTAGAGCAATGAGGGAGACAAACAAACTTCCAGGAAGGAGAACTAAGGGTTTCTCCACGCCTTATTATCCTCTCCTCAAACAAGATGGCTTTGTGCTTCCAGGTAGCCCCAGGGAGGAACTGGGTTGCGACATAAACTCAGAGGAATCTAATGACAAATGTCACTGAGGAGGAGGAATAACACACTGTGCTGGGTGATTCATGGGGGGCTCTTATGGCCAGGTGCAGCGATGCCCCTTCATGTAGAACCGGGGAGACATTTGAGCTCTGCCTCTCCAAGAGTCTGATGGATGCACCAGCAAGCAAACTGCAGGTTTGCTGGTGTTTGGGCTGGTTTTGGGGGGTCCCTTTCAGCACATTTCACTTTCTTCCCCAGTCTGGGGATGCCCAAGCAAGAGAGCTGGATGCTAACAGATAGGATGTGAGGAGGAAGTTCTTCACCATGAGAGTGGTGAGAGCCTGGAATGGGTTGGCCAGGGAGGTGGTGGACGCCCTGTCCTTGGAGGTGTTTAAGGCCAGGCTGGATGATGCTCTGTCCAGCCTGATCTAGGGTGGGGTGTCCCTGCCTATGGCAGCGGAGTTGGAACTGGATGATCCTGTGGTCCCTTCTAATCCTGACTGATTCTATGACTTGGTCTGGGTGATCCTGCTGTGGCAGGGGGATTGGACTGGATGATCTTTTGAGGTCCCTTCCAATCTCTAATGATTCTATGATTCCATGTGCAGGTCTGAATCCCTAAGGCAGGTTTGAATCACAGATTTGCTCTAAACCTAACTAGAAGTCTAGATCCACACAAGACAAGCAGCCAGGACCCAAAAACACAATCAGTTCCCCGTAAAGCTCTATTAACAGTTGACAGGCTAGAGCAAGCCAAGAGTCAACATCCCATTTCCAGCCTCATGCTGGAGAAAGCAAACCCAGAGAGTGAGGGTTAAATAACTCATTTGGCCTTAATTGACATATTTCATTGACTCACATAGTGATTTCATTGACTTCTGGTGAAACAGCATCAGCACCAGGCTCTCTGTTCTCTCCTCGTGCAGCAACAAGCCCGCGGTTGGATGCCGGTGATGCGGACAGCATCTGCTTGGCAGGGCAGATGGGATGGATTTTCCTCTGTGCCACTGGGGAGAGCACAGGGAGCCATCCTGAGCTTCAAAGACCAGCAGGTCAAGTGCTTCTCTTGGGACTTTGTCCTGACTGAAACCCGGGACTGACGAAGTTGCCACAACAATGGAAAGCATGTGAAGCAAAAAAAAACCCCAAACTAGAGCTGCTGGAAACTCTTCCAAAATGGCTTTTTTGTTTTTGTCTGATGGAAAGTGCTGCTCAGCCCAAGCCAAAACCATCCCCTGGAACTTGCTGATTTTGAGAAAGTTCAATAAAACCCCCCCTCCAACAACAAAAGAAGCCTTTTGATAAGGTTGAAATGCTCTGCGCTATCCTCGGATTGGAATGTTTCCCTTTTTGTGTGGTTTTGGTTTTTCCCATTTTGAAAACAAGAGAGCGTTCTGGTTTGAAGGCTCTGGATTCATGGTAGAGCAGCTTCTCCCTTTGGGCTCTCATTTCTTCTCAACGGGCTACTGCGAAACACCAAGGAGAAGCCCAACCAGACTGGCTGTAACGCAGCAGGATTTCAGATTCAGCCAGGCCACGGTTTTCTTTTGAAATTTCATTTCTGTGGGATTTTCCCTTTCAGAGCAGCAGGAAGACTCGTTCTGAAACACCCCACTTGCCCACTTGCAAGCCCGTCCTGCGTCTTAGTCATCTCCAGGGCTGACCTTTCCAACAGCGCGCACGCCCAAAGAGGCAGTGCACCCCGCCTGCCCGTGCATCTCCCCACCTTCCTTCTCCACAGCCCACTCCGAGCCACAGTCCATCTGGACTCATTCTGTAGGAGGCTCACGCCACCCAGTTCCCAGGTTCCAAGTCCTCTGGGCCCTCAGGGTGATGCAGCCTGGGATGGGGCTGCGGAGTCCCTTTGGGCTCCCTGCCTTCTCCTCCTTCCCGACAGACGGATTCGCTCCCACCCTCCACCTGCCTGCTGTGCCCACCTCCTCCTCCGTCTGCTGTTTGTCTCTTCCCACTTGCTAACAACATCATGGGAGGCTATTTAGGAGAAATCATGTTCTTTTCACACTGGGGAGGGAACACAAAACTGAGGGAACACAGCCCTGCAGCAGACACGACAGCATGGACAGGGCTCCTGCAGAACCTTGTGTGTTTTTAAAGACAAACTTTACCCCAGAAATGTCAGCCAGCATCTCTGGTGGTAGGAAAAGTGAAGAAGAGAAGAGAGTCCTTTGGGCTTCCAGCAGAACTTTTCTTCTATTTTCCCTTTGGAAAGCTGGAAACAACTGGGCAAGATCTCTCAGCACCTGGTCAGGAGAAGGAATGCTTGGCTGGCGCGTGCAGCAGCTGCTCCACTTGGGTCTCAACGATCTACAGAAGGACAGAACAGCCTGGCCGGGGCTCCCCTTGGTGCTTCTCCACCTCTGGGCACAGCAGCTGGGCTTGAACTGGTCGTGGGCTGCACAGCAGCTCGGTGTCACTTGCCACCTCTGCTCTAGAGCCTGAGCTCACAGCTGTTCACAAACGTCTTTACTTGTTGCTTAGGTACCAGGGCGACAGATCTAACACAGCTGGATGCTCGACTCCCCGTGAAGATGGATGGAAGGATATAAATAGCGAACAGCGAGAGAAAAGAGGACAAAAAGTCCCATCTCCAATTTTGTCAAAGGAAAAATGACCGGAACAGTGGTGGAGAAGGATTTCCAGAAATAACCACATGGGGATTAAACTCAAAGGAAGGCAGGAAGGCAGGAACAGACAGAAAGAAGAAACAAAGGAAAGACAAAACGAGGGCAAAGAGGTTAACAGGAGCTTCTTAATTTGTTCTTAACATTAATTCTGCCATCACAGAAGCAGGGCTGATGTCACCTGGATGCCAGAACCCCTGACAAGGTACCCAGATACTCAGGTACCCTGATACTCTGGTGTGAGGAGCGATGGGGCCGGCAGTGGAAAAGGCTGATAAGTCTGTAGATAAACGTCATTAACTCCTATTAGTGGGGAGGTTAGAGGGTTCAACGGGTCAAACTTCAGTTACGAGTAGAGGTCCCAGGGGCTGTGTCTGGCAACAGAGGTTTGTCTGTGGAAACACAGAGAGGAGGCAATGGTGGGCAGGAAGAAAACACCAGTGTTGAGGCACAATGTGGCCTCACAGCCGGGCAGGATGTGTCCTGCCCAGCACAGCCATGCAGAACTAGGTTAACTTGCTCATTAGAAGTAAGCTCAGGCACTTTAAAATGTATTAGCCATCATTCCAGTAAAGGAGTCTACTTGTGCTAAGCAGTCTGGTTGAGCCAAGCAAAGGGACTGGTGCCTCGCCAGGATATCCACAGGTTGGATGGAACAAGAGAATCCTTAATTAACACAAAAGCTGAGCTCTTATAGAAGCCACAAAGGCCAACAGCATCCTGGCTTGTATGAGAAATGAAGTGGCCAGTAGGAGTAAGGAAGTGATGGTGCCCCTGTGCTGGGCACTGGTGAGACTCTCACCTAGAACACTGGGTCTGGTTTGGGGCACCACAGTATAAGAAAGACACTGAGGTGCTGGAGCGAGGGCAGAGCAGGGCAACAAGGTTGGTTAAGGGATTGGAGAATGGGTCTGATGGGGAGAGGCTGAGGGAGCTGGGATTGTTCAGCTTGAAGAAGAGGAGGCTTAGCGGAGACCTTATTGTCCTTTACAGCTCCCTTAAAAGAGGCTGTAGGGAGGCTGGTGGTGGCCCCTTCTCCCCAGTAACTGCTGACAGGAGCAGAGGAAATGGCCACAGGTTGCCCCAGGGGAAGTTCAGATTGGAAATCAGGAAAAATTTCCAATCAGGCAGTTAAACCTTGGATCAGGCTGCCCAGAGCAGTGGGGAAGTCCCCATCCCTGGAGGAGTTCAGAAAGCAGTAGATGTGGGACATGGTCTGGTGGTCCTGGAGGTGTTGGGTTGAAGGTTGGACTCGATGATCTTATAGGTCCTTTCCAACCTTAATGATGCTGTGAGTCTGTGATTGTTTCTTCCTTGTTCTGGAAAGGCAGCAGACTTGTTTCTGATGCTGTCACAGCAGCAGACCGATGGCGATCATGGGTAATTGATCTTTGGACTCTGACTCTGAACGGATCAATAGTGAGGTGAGCACACTGGTCCATACTGGAATAGCCTCTTCAAAAGTGATGAGTTAGTTCTGCATCTGTGTCCTGACCCAGCGAACACACAGGCAGTGAGATGGAGGAGACAGAGCACAAGAGAGTAAGACCAATGTGCCCCAAAGGGCAGTGAGGAGCCCTATGGAGAGATACCTTCAGAAAGAAAACACCCCTGAGACAGAAAATCACTGCCTCTTTGCAGGGCTGAAGGCAACCTGGAAGGCCAGTCCAATCTTCTCCCAAGGCTGTTTTCAACCCTGTGGGCTCTACAAGCTCAACAGAGGACTGGCTTTCCCTGCTGCGCATCTCCTCGAGCCAAGGGTTTGGGCAGGGAAGCACCAGGAAGCCCAAGAGGATGAGGAAGTTTACAGCTGCCCTCAGAAAAGTGAACGTGGCCCTTCCTCTCTGAGCTTCCCTATCCCTTAGGAAAGTCTAAGAGCTTCCATGCAAGTCTGCACAGCACCTCTGGGGAGCCTGAACCTCAGGGCTGACAGCTCACTGGTACCAGGTGAACCTAAAGGAAATGTGTTATTTGCTGTGGGAACTGCACTCCGTGTACTTGGCATCATGGAGCAACAGGCTCCCAGTTCTTCCACTGCACCATCTACAAATCCCTACGAGATCTACAGATCCTTTCACATCCCTAGGATCTGGGGATTTTTTTCCTCTTCTTTTACAACCTCCTTCTTTCTGTTGCTCTGGACCCACAAAAAGGTACCTGAGTTCCTGCCTTCCCTCGCTCTCACTGCGTAATGAAAACCTCGGATCCTCCAAGCAGTTCCGGGGTTCTCTGGAGCAGACAGTGAGGTCCCCTGGGCATCAAGACAAGTTCTCTGCAGGCAGATGTTTGGGCTGTAGGGTTAAGCTATTTTAATTACCTGGAAGCAGAGCACCAGCCATAAAACTGGTCAGTGTATAAAGCAAACCCTGCTGTCCCAGTGGGGCTGGGATGTCTTAGAAAGGCTGCTGCTGATCTTCCACAGATTAAATGCCTCTGCGAGAGCCAGCCTACACTTTGATGGACACAGGGATAGTGTGTTCCTGCACCCCAGAGCCCACTGTTTGCTTTGGGGCAGTGCCTGGGATCCCAGAGCAGCTGCAAACCTCCTGCATTACAACACCCCCTGTCCAAAATCCCCACGACTGGGACTCCAGCAGCGTTTGACGTTGGCGCTTTTCCGTTGCTATCACCACAGTTCCCACTTACTCAGAGCCCTAGAGCTGCAGGAGATCAGTTTGGCTTCCAGGATGTGTCATCCCCAGGAAGAGCCACTGCTGGTCCACAGGCAGTCAGCTTTGGGTTTCACCCAGGAACCCCACAAAACAGAGACACAGCCTGATAGACAGCAGGACTGTTTCTTTCCAGAGTAAGGACAAATTA
>VXBP01000632.1:836113-866494 GCA_013400115.1 Rhinopomastus cyanomelas | reverse complement strand
GGGGGGGGGGGGGGGACAGAAGGAATAAAGTTCCATCCTAAACTTCCCACCCTGATTTCTGTTTCTTGCTTTCCTGAAGTTCTGTGGAGAGGATTCTGCTCACCCTTAGACCTCGTGGCAGTCTCAACTGGGGTTGGCACTGGCTGAGCAGCTGTTCTCATACACAGTGTCCTCAGGTTAACTGCTGCCAGGCCCTCCCCAACGCTCAGTCCAGGACTTGCACCCCAACATGGGATGGAGCTGTGCAAGGGGACTGGCTCTGTCATGATCCCATCTCACCCACACAGCTGGTTATCTGCACCTCTGGGCTCCATCTGCCTATCTGAGTCCATCTGTCCCCAACCTACCTCACCCTACCCAACTCCCAGTAGCAACCCATGACTTCTGGTCGCCTCACGCTCTGCCAGCTCCCTCACATGCCCACAGCACACCCATGTGAAAGAAAAGGGTGTTTGGGTGTGTTTCTGTGTGGGTAGAGGGGAAAGAAGGCCCAGATAGGAGGTTCCATACACATATCAGAACGAACTTCTTCACAGTGAGGGTGAAGGCGCTTGCCCAGGGGTTGTGGAGTCTCCTTCTCTGGAGATGTTTAAAACCTCCCTGGATGTGTCCCTGTGTGACTTGATCTAGGTGATCCTGCTGTGGCAGGGGGATTGGGCTAGATGATCTTTCAAGGTCCCTTCCAATCCCTGATGATTCTATGATTCTGTCTTTCCCAAGGGACGAAGATGGGAGCCAGTGCTGAGCAGCAGCTCTTCCCAGTGCTGGGATGGCCTCTGCCCTGCCAGCTGGGTCACCCTGGCCCTGCAAGAAGCCACCTGAGGCCATGGCAGCATTCCTCAGCAGCAGCCCATACATGGCACATTGCTTGGCTTCCCTCCTTCCCTCTCTGCTCTCCCCCTGCAGGACCCTCAAGCCCTGTGGATCCAGGGCATCCAGTGATGTTCCCCAGTATAAACCTGTTCCTTCCCAGTTGGCAGTGGCTCTGCTGCACAGACCCCATGTGGAGCAGCCCTGCAGAGGGCAAGGAGACTCCTTAGCTCTTCTTGGCTCCCATCCTCCTTCCCCCCTCTCTTCATGTTTGCAGGTATTAGGAAAATCACAGCCTGGTCCCACGGGACCCGGGGTCTCGAGTGTTCTCCCGCTTCCCTTGCCCAGCCATGTGGGAAGCCGCACCCCGACCTCTTCGAGCTCGGACTTGCTTTCCCCAATTCGACTGGTTCTGGGTGGGACGTGCTGGGGCCTGCCACCTCCTCCCCATCCCTTTGAACACAGACACGTAGGCTGCAGGTAGCTGCAGACTCTGCAGGATCCAGCCCTCAGACTTTCGTGGGGAAAAACCACAAGTCCATGAGTCACCTGGATTCAGCAGGGGCAGAGCCTGCTCTCTGCCCCTTCCTGGTGGGACAGAGGTGCTCCCAAGGCACCGTGTCAGCCCCAACCCTTCCACCCCAATAACTGACACCACTTTGCAGGGATCAGACTCCTGATCTGCGGGGTTACAGTAGGCTGTGGGAGCAGGACCTTGGCCCCAGACCTCAGGATGGGTGAAGAGGAGGACTCTGTACAACACGGTGTCTCCTGCTGTGGGAAGGGGGAAGGAGAGGAAGGCCAGGGGTGTGTGATGCCACAGCAGAGCCAGAGCAGGTGGCTCTCTGCAGAGCAAGCCAGGGGTCAGAGCCTTGGCGTGCTTCAGCCTCAACCCTGCAGAGGAGTCTGCCTCATCTGGAGGGTTCTCCATGCTCAGCATCACCCTCCTCCCCTTTCTCAGAGACCTCCTGTCCTCCTCATCCCCACTATCATCCCACTCAGGCACCCCGCTCCTTCCCCCAGCTCCGCCAGTGCCTCTTCAAGGGTTAAGGGATGGGGGTGAACTGGGTGTGGGAAGGTTCCTGCCCAGCACTGGAGGTGCCATCTGGCAAGTGGGGCAGGGAGCAGGGTGTGTGTAGAGAAGACATTTGAGGGAAGAGGAAAAACACCCTGTATCACAGGCACCCGGGGCTTGGCACAGACGTTTCTCAACTTCCACAGCCCGGCTAGAGATCCCCACAAAAGCCACGTTCTCAGCCAAAGGGCCAACAAAGACGAAGCACAAACAAGCCAGCAGGGTTAGCACCCAGGTACCTGCCCCTCTTCTCCCTCCATGGAGCCAATACTACTGCGACACCAGAGTGTAATTAGGTTAATGAGCTAAGCATGGATTTTAATTGGGATTCACCCATTTACTGGTCTGTTTCCTCCTTTTGTTTTAGTGTTGGTTCCTAAAAGCTGCCCTTTGCAAAGGCTCTGATACCAGAAAGGACTTAAGGATCTTTAATTGTATTTAATCATCAAGGTAATTAATGATCCTTGAGCAGAATGGAGATTGCATCTCGAGTAGTTCCAGTCTTGCCCTTCAGCATCTGTTGTGTCTGGGCAGAGATGTTCTGCAGACATGTCAGCAGGAGGGTCAAACAGGGAAAGACAAAAGGAGGGTAGAGAGAGGAGAGGGATGCCAAGAGGAACAGAAACCCCAAACACTGAAAATGGAGAAGGAGCTGAGCTGAACAGAAGAAAGTGGGGAAAGGAATCAACATTATTCCTTTGGATCCTGGGTCAGCACGGTCCTGTCTCATGGCTGATTCTTGTGATGGAGGGAAAGCAGATCCCTCAGCCACAGGTTCCAGATGTCCAAGATGGTCCTCTTTTGCAAGTTACCCATCAAATGGTCAACTGGCTGTGGAAGAGAAGTCTCAGTGGGTGCAGCAACCAAGCCAGCGCGGAGCTGGCTTCCACCACTGGATCTGAGACCTCAAAGTCAGGGATCCAGCTGTGGGAGAGCCCTGGCTGCTCAGAGGACCTTCACAGGAGTCACACAGCCCTGCCTGAGCTACCAGTGCTGTGCCACTGGGGTGGCATTTGCCAAGGGAACAGGCTCATTTCATTCCAGCTCGTTTCACTGCAGACCCTGGAGCTCTAGCTCTTGGGGGATACCTGGTTTTCCAGCATCTCCAAACTCTCCAGCCCCCACAGGTACCCAACGCTCACAGTGCAGCAAGTCTGCTCCTGCGAGGCAGAACCACCTGCTTCTGCTGTTCCCTTCTCTGCTTCCCTCTGGCCCCATTTCACACCCATCTTTGTTTTTTTGCAGGAAGACATTTCCAAAGTTCAAAACCCTGCGAGGGAACTAGGGAGAAGGGGGAGCAATGGGCAACAAGTTGCAGCACATCCCCTCTCTCCCAGGTCACAGCCATGCAGCTCCCATCCCAGTCGAGACCTGCAGCCAACCTATCCATTTGTCCCAGAGCACAAACAAAGCCTGTCCAACTAGAAACTGGGCTGCCTGCTCCAACTCGCCCCAGAAGTGCAGCTTTAGTGTGAAACGAGAGCAGAAGGGCCACGGGATCGGTCCCCGTCGCTTGGAACCTATCGGGCCATCGCAAACACAGGGATGGGCACCGTGGGGAGAGGAGCTGTGTGTCAGGAACTGGGGGGGGGCTGTGCTGGCTTGTTGAGGAATGTGCTCTGGCTCCCAGCCCCAGCGACAAGGGATGGTTTCGTGCAGAAAAACCACTGCCCTTCCCTTTCTCCAGCCCCAGCAAGGGTGGGCTGGGTAAAAGCAGCTGCAAATATTGGACATGAACCAGGGGCATGAGTAGCAGAGCCTGGTAGTGGGGTGATATCCAGGGCTTCATGAGCCCTCTGTAGAGCTACAACCCAGCTGCCACCACGGGATCCACCACACAGGTTTCCTCTCTCATTCCTGTTCTGGTGGGCTCTCCACAGCTCAGCACAAGTGAGAGGTCCTGGTGTGGTGCTGGGATGAGCCAGATTTCGCTCTGTCTAGGGCCGGTGAGCCCTAGCGTGGCTTCACATGGGACCCAGATAAGCTCAGAGAGTCGTGACTTGCAGAGGGGAATTGTTGGGTTGGGCTTGCACTTCAGACTGGGCATCAGCTGGGTTCACAGGCTTCCTCAGAACTGCAGCAGCCCCAAGTCAATGTTAAGGTCTGAGGGCAGAGTGCTCCTGCAGATACTGAAAGCCCAGCTTTCCCTGGAAACCCTGGGCTCCTTTTCCATGAGAAAGGGGATGTGCCAAGACAGTCCTGACTGGGAATCTGCCCCTTCCCACCCTGGAACCATCCTCCTCACCAGGCAGGTTTCAGCTTGCTCGGGCCGTCAGCCTGGCGGATCTCATTCTAGTGGGTTTTTTCCTCCTTTATTGCCTCCCTGTCTGCCCCAGGGCTTGAGGAAAGGCTGCCTCCTTCTTTATATCATTAGCTAATACGCCAGTTTTCCCCACCTGGGATATTTCATACAAAGGCCTTTTTCTCCCACGCTCAGTCCCTACCCTCCTTCTCCATCCCGTGTTCCACCACAGCTCCAGCCCTGCGCACTCCACTGTGGGCAGGTGCAGGTGGGCAGGTGCAGGTGGGCAGGCACTGTGCCTGTTCCCCCTGTTCAACACTCCAGCCACAGCACAGCAGCAATGCTGGGTGGGAGAACCTTGTCAGTTCTGTGTCCTCACTGTGCAAAAAAGCTGTGGACAGGCTGCAGAGGGTCCAGAGAAAGGCCATGAGGATGACCAGAGGGGTGGAAGCCCTGCCATGTGAAGAAACGCTGAGAGAGCTGGGTCTGCTCAGCCTTGAGAAGGCTCGGGGGGGACTTATCCCCATGGCCCAGCACCTAAACGGGATCTGCTGGGAAGATGGTGACACCCTTTTCACAGGGAGTCCCATGGAAAAGACAAGGGGAGATGGCTCTGAGTGACTGCTGGGGACATTCCCACTGGAGTCCAGAAGCAAATCCTTCCCCATGAGAACAATCAACCCCTGGAATCATCTCCTAAGGGAAGGGGTCGACTGCCCTACACTGGGCAGTTTTCAGACCCAGCTGGACAGGCTGTTGGGACATCTGATTTCAAATCTCTTTTTAGCTGGAGAGGCTGGACTGGATGATCCTTGGAGTCCCTTCCAACGTGGGATTCTGTGAGTCTATGAGATACAAGGAGAGGCAGAGCTCCAGACGTCACCCAGACACACAGGACAAGGAACAAGCCATCAAAAATAGAGGATAAGGTGGGGGACATGAAGCTACAGGGGCTGGCTCACATCCACAGTGATGGGTCTTGACAAACATGTCTCTGAGGTGGGGGAAAGGACAGAACTGAAGACTGGGAAAGCAGCAGCACGATGCTGGGGTCAGCTGTGGTCCCACAAAATCTCCCCTCCCTGCAGGCAGTGCAGGGTCTGGGTCTCCCTACCAAGGCTGATCCCTACAGAGCCTGATCCTGGGAGCAGCTAAGCTGACTGCAGCAGCGATGGAACTCTGGATCAACCCTCTCCCTGCCTTCCAACAGCTCCCTTCCGATTGTGCTGTAAACAAAGCAGGAAGAAGAGAAACCCAGCCCATACATGAGAAACCCTCCTAGAGACACAGCTCAGCTCGGGGCAGCTGGGCAGAGCAGGAGAACGGGGCTGATGCTTCCTGGCCTGACCTTCTTTGTGCAGCAGCATCTTCTTCTGTACCAACAGCCCTGCTGGCAGACTCCCCAGGGGTGACTGGTGGTCCCAGCTCAGCCCACAGGACCTGGTGAAGAAGACTCTTCTGTCAGCACCCACAGAGCTGGGACGTCCTGCTGTGGAAGGAGGAGGTGCTGGGTCCCTCTAGTTGCTAAATTCAACCCATGTCACAGCTTAGCTCTGAGGAACCAACTCCAGCTGCCCTCCTGTTGTTTCTGAGAGCCAGTGGCAGGGTCCCCAGCCTCATCCCACCTTCGGCCAGGGCCGTTTAGCACCAAGGGAAGCCCAGGGCTCTCTGTGGTGCTGCTCAGCGGCGCCGCAGTGCCAGGAGCTGCTGGCAGCAGCCACTGCCTGCTCCTGGGGGATGGTGTGCAGGGGAGGCAAGCTGTGCTGGAACTGTTTGCCTTGGGGTTCCTGCCAGCACGGTGATTTCCCTCTCGCGTGTCAAGGGCAGCCAGCAGAGAGCTGGCTGTGAAGTTCCCCCTGTGTCTCTCAGCTCTTCCTTCCCAGGAGGAAGAGGAAGCAGCATCAAGCTCCAAAACAAGGGCCACTGTGCACAAATGCACCTGCAGGACTTCTTCTTACCCATTTTTACCCTTTTCTTCCACCTTTTGTCCTTCTGGCACCTCCACTCCCAACAGCTCTGTCCTTCCTCACCAGAAGGAGTAACTCACTCAGCCACAGCATCCAGGGAGCTGGATGAATGGGAAGGGGACAGCTGAGGAGGCTGGTTTGACCTCATCTCACTGCAGAAGTATTTCCTTGCTGACCCTGCCTTGAAACATCTGCACTTAATAAACATGAGGGCAGTGACATTCAGCGACTGGGAGCATCGTGACGGCAGCGTGCAGCCAAAACCCAGCCTACAGCCCACGCTGCCCTTGTCTGCTGCTGCCTGCTGGGGAGGGACTGGGCCAGGGGGGTCCTTGCAGCATCCAGGGAGCTTGTCTGAAAATTGACCTCGACCGTCTGCCTTTGTTTTCTCAAATGAAAACAGAAATAGAGCAGAAGATCTCTGGAGGGATGCAGAGCAGCCCCTGACTGAGCAGCAGTCTAGGAAACCTCACGGAGACCTGATGGAACCTCAGAACTGTTGTTCAAATGGGTTTGAAACAGTCTCAGGCCCTGACACACTGAGAAATAAAACAAAGTAAGAAATGTTTGGGGCACACATGGAGGGTCTGAAGCCAGGGCATGTTCTGGCATCCTCTGGGACTGCAGGCTCCTGCTCGTAACAGTGTGAATCACACGCTAACCGGAGCAGAAGTGCACTGGGTGTGCAAGGAGTCCCAGCCATGGCAGCACAGAAGCTGCTGCCAGCCCTGCTGAGCAAACTTCAGCTTTCACACTCTGCTCCTTCTTTAGTGATTCCTGCAGTGCAAGACAACACCTTGCAGCCAGGTCACTTGGCCTGGGATGTCCTCTGCACCATTACTGCATCTGTCCCAGGGGAAGAACCATACTGGGCATCACCCCAGTGAGCCAGTAGGGAGGGGGTGGCTTAGCTTCTGCCCAGACATTCCTGCTCTGTCTCACCCTCAGCTTGCTGTGCACACCCACTCTGGGTGCCAGGGTGCCACCGTGCCCAGGTGCCGCTGTGCCCTGTCTGCCTCGGCTGTGTGTTCATCTCCTCATCCCTCTCAGAGGCTCTTCTCAGCCTCAGCGTCTCAGTACTGTGACTCCTGGGACCCAGTCCCTGGCGTGAGGGAACCTGGGCAAGGAGATGAATCTTGGAGGGGCCGTAATTAGTTCTGTCAGACTAATAAATGAATACATCTCTCATTTATTCTCCAGACTTAATTTCCCATCCCAGTGTTTTCCTGCCACACAAACACACAACTAAAAGCATCGCAGGGATGGAGAGAAGCAGAGGAGGGGAGAAGGAGGCTCCAGGAAAGAGCCTATCCATCCTGGAAACCTGTTTAGCATCCCCAGAACATGATGCCAAGCTACTGAAACGGCTCCTAAAGTTGCAGAGGCAGAAAGGTGAGAGGGGCAGAAACTCTGCCTGCGCAGCGAGCAGCTCCCATCATGGAAAAAGATGGCTCAGGCCACACAGTGCAGAGTCCTTCATCTCAGCTGGGTGTCAGTGGAGAAGAATTCCAGCTGCATAGTTCACCTAGTTATTGCCTTGGGCATGAAGGATGGACATGATCAGCCTCATATTCCCAGCTGATGTCAAAGCAGGGTCTTGCAGGAACCTTTCATCAGTGGCATCAAGGCTTGCTCATTGAGCTGGACTAGAGAGGGCTCTGCTCACTCAGTGACTCTGACAACTCTCTGAAAGAAGGGTATGGAGAGGGGGGGATTGGACTCTTCTCCCTAGTGACTAGCACCAGGACAAGAGGAAACTGCCTCAAGCTGTGCCAGGGGAGGGTTAGGTTGGACATCAATTTCTTCCCTGACAGAGCGGTCAAGGGTTGGAACAGGCTGCCCAGGGAGGGCTTCAAACAACATGTAGCTGTGGCCCTGTGGGACAGGGTTTAGTGGGCAGCACAGGGTTAGGTTGATGGTTGGACTGGGTAATCTTGGAGGTCTCTTCCAACCTGAATGACTCTATGATTCTGTGACTTAGCCAACTGCTCAGAAGTGCTTGTTCGGGAGACCTTGGCTCAGAGTTTCTGAAGGGGCTGCCTGGCTGGGAACCTCATTTCACGAGGGCCTGGTCTTTCCAGAATTCACTTATGAAGTGCTGGCCCAATGAACCTTAAGCTGGTCAGCCCAAATCTCATGCCACAAGGACCCATCAGCTGAACCGCTGCCCTCCTGCAGACTCTCCACGGCAGAACCAGCTCTTGCCCAAATCTCCAAGCCAAGTCTGTTTTCCTCTCCCATCGCAAACTGCCCCTCTGTGAAAACTGACCCTGCCTGTGGATCAGATTTCTGGCTCATCACTTAAAGATGAAGCATGTTGGCCCAATCGTTCAGCCAGTCTCTGCAAAACGATGCTTGGCCTCATCTCTCTGCCACCCCCTCCTGCACAACCACTCGGGGCAGAGGCGGTGGGAGCCCAGATGCATTTGTTGCAGGGGAGGAGGCACTGACAGTCTGATGTTGTCTCAGCAAGGAGAGAGGGACTCCAGGGGAGCATCCATTTAGCACTAGTCAGAAAGGGGAGGGAATTTAAGATCCTACTGGGGAACATGAGGTATTTTCCATTAGGGCAGCACACAACGCATCATCCCACAAGCCCCGAACCACCACCCTGTACTGCCCACCCCTGATTTTCTACTGGCAAAACCTCAGGCAGAGAGATGTGAGGTTTCCTGCCATAAAATACATGGTCAGACCAGGAATAGGGGCAGCACTCTGGTGCTCAGTGCCTGCACCCAGGACAGCAGGATGCTGGTCTGCGCAGGGCTGAGCCAGCAGCACACTTGCTGTCCTAATCCCTTTGGGAAAACAGAGGGGAAACCCCCCCAGGGATGGCCCCAACCTGGTCACAGAAGGTACAAAAGCAACAAGAAGCGACAGCATCCCTTCCCTGCCCCCCTGCCTGCAGATGGCTGCTGGCTAATCCTACCCGAGCGTCCTCCCTGCCCTGGCCAGGGAGGGGACCCAGAGGGGAGGGGACCCAGAGGGGAGGGGACACTGCAGAGGGGACACAAAGAGCATCGGGGTTGGGGGAAGGGGACTGAGAGGGCTTGATCAGCTCCAGCCTTGAGCACGAACAAAGCGATGGGGCCAGGAATTCAGAGCAACCAACAGCATTTCTATGCTAATGAGAGCTCCCAGTTAGATCCTGCCGCCTGTGGCAAAATGGAGTGAAAATCCAGCCTTGAAAGGATGCAACTTGCACGTCCAACGAGCCTCGCCGGGCTCCAACACCAATCCTTCTCCCTCGGTTTATGTTTAATTGACTCCTGCTAAGCCAAAGGACGTTTTCATCGCTTCCAACCAGAGCAGCTGTTGAAACTGAAAATCAGCATCATAAAGTGCAGCCGAATGTGTTTCGCGGTGTTCACTCCCTTTTCCAAACCTCAGCAGCCTGCCCAGAACAAAGGATGCCCTGGCAGAGCTTTAACCCCCTCGTACAACCCCTGCACCCCTCCATACAAGGGCCGTGGGCTTGGGATCCTGCACCCAGTGTCACCAGCACGCAGACACAAGGTGAGGCTGGAAAAGATCTGTCCCACAGGCAGCTCACAAAGGGAGTGACACCAGTCAGCCCAGTGCTGCAGCCCCAGTGCTCGAGTGTTCTGATCAACCGAGGTCTCCAGCCTTTGCATAACTGTCCACCCTGTGTCCTCAGAAACAAGATGTGATGCTGCACCGGCCCCAGAGCTGGACTTGAGGACTCCCTGACCTAATGCAGTCGCTGCTTTGGAGCAGGGATGATGCTGTGATCATCAGGCAGCAGAGCTGACGTGCAGGTGCTTGGTTCTTCTTGCAAATCAACCATGGCCTCCTACACAATGAAAACACCAGCTGGCTAAGAGTTGGCCATCCCACTGTTTAGTCTCAAGAGAGAGTCATCCAGAGACCTGGCACTGCAAAACAGACTGGAGAACCCCACCAACTGCCAGATTCCTACAGCAGTCTTAAATCAACATGACAATGTTGGAAACGGGACCAACTGGGAGCCAAACTGGGGTCCATCAAGCAGGGAGTGAGCGCTCTGCTAACACAGTGCTGTGTGGTCTGGCTGGTTCTGGCTGTAAGGGCAGGGTTCACACATATCTCATCTCCTTGGAGAAAACCCCTGTCCTTTGAGGTGGGAAGGGGGGGAACAGCTCATTCCTAAGGCTGCTGTGCCAGTGTCATTCCCAAGTAAAAGGGCAAAAGAAGCCATAAAATCACCAGAGGACCAGGATGCTGCGAAGCAGCTGGCGAGCAGTATCCTATCTCTAGTACTGCAGTACCAAAGGCTTCAGGGCTTGGGACAAGGGGCATTCCTGGATGCTTCTCCCTAAATTACAGCTGGCACCGTCCATTTGGACAACAGTCCCCTCTAAATCCTGGCTGTCTCCCCTGTTCCTTGGCCTGGAGGGGTCAAGAGGAAGAAAAGCAGAGCAACACTGAGGCGACGCCAGTCATGGAGTCCAGCTGTGGATACCTGCTGGAAACGATTCTGCAGGCAGCCAGAATCACTAGTGGGGGAATCAAAGCTCAACCCTTCTCCTTCAGGAGGGAGCAGTGGGTTTGCTGCACTAACAGCTGTACAGGGCTGGGGTCCCTAATACCAACAAAGCCAGAGGGAAGACCTCCTAAGAAAGCTAGGTCCTGTTCTGCACCGGGGTCATGCTGGCTGCCAGTCGTTTCAGATGTTCTGGCATTTATGAGAGTGGTTTGCTGGGAGCTGAGATGTTTGCAGAACCTGTTACTAGCCAGTGACTTAAAATAACCCATTAATTAAAAGCTGACCCTGAGCTTGATTATTTTAGGGCTTTTTTCAAGTCTCTCCCTATCTGCCCAGCTCTAAAAACAGAAGAAAAGCCATTTCTGCATCTCTCCAACCAAACAAATCCAGCTTCAGACCTCTGATTAAATATTAACCACTCTGCACAGACCACAAGCGAGATCCACAGCTATTTATTGCTCCAAAGGCAGCTGCAGCAAGAAATAAAAACAAAACAAACAAAACCAGCCAGGACTGAACGGTGTCATCCACATCAACAAGTTTCCCTTGTGTGCTTGAGTCAGCTCGAAGCCAGGAGGCATTTAAGAGCACGTTTCACTGGGCTCAGCGCTCAGGGACCCAGCACAATGCTCTCCAAAGCCCCAGTGCCCCCCAGCACCTCCTGCTCCTCCCTGCATCGCATGAGTGAACCCACTGCCAGCCCAATCCATGAGCTCCTGACGTCAGTGGTCTGCACTTTGGAGCTCACTACGAAACCTCTGTGGTGCCTGCAGAGCTTGTAGGGCTTTGGGAGGGTGAACTGGTGGCTGCCTGATTTATCCCCCCTTTTCAAAGGGTTTGGGACGTGCTGAGGCTCAACAATGACATTTGGAGATGCACAAGGAGGTGAGTGGCTGCAGGAGGGCAGGGCTGCTTCTCTCTGTGGGGCTCAGAGCTCAATGAGGCCACTGTGGCTGCACATTTGGCCCTATGCAGTGACAGGTAGGGCACAAGTGTATGGGCAGTGATGGTCAGAATGATGTCCCCATGTCCAAACTCGCTGTTCAACAATCACACCATGACAGAGACTGGTCTGTTCTAGAACAGCCTTCAACAACTCAAGGTCTCAAGCCTGAGGCACTGGGTTGACTTGGACCCATTCAGTAGGTAGATGGTGTTAACCCCCATCCCAAAGTCTCTGAAGGCTTTTCCCCAGCCCTCCCAGTATCATCAGTGGGTAGATGGTGTTAACCCCCAATCCCAAAGTCTCTGAAGGCTTTTCCCCAGCCCTCCCAGTATCATCAGTGGGTAGATGGTGTTAACCCCCTCTCCCAAAGTCTTTGAGTGCTTTTCCTCAGCCCTCCCAGTATCATCAGTGGGTAGACGGTGTTAACTCCCCATCCCAAAGTCTCTGAAGGCTTTTCCCCAGCCTTCTCAGTATCATCTGATGCCCTGGAGCAACAGGACGAAAGGTGATTGTTCCTCATCTTATTTCTAAGTATTAATTGGAAATAAAAAAGCAGCTGTGCTCCTCCTTTGAGCCCCGACCCAGCACTGGGGTCCCCCCTCCGCACCCCCAGCCTGGTTTCTGACGCAGGGCGACCAAATAACCCATCACTCTGGGTGAGATATTATCCCCTATTACCAATTCAATGCAAACAGCTCCTGCCTTCCCCAGATTAAAGGCCAATTAAAGAACTTTGCTTTTCAAGGGGAGAGGAAACTGAGAGGAGGAGGTGGGTTGTTTGGGGAGGGGGGGTTTATGGTGAGGTTTTTGTTTGGTGTCTGGCAAGGAGGCAACATCCCCCTGTAAGTGTTATCGATGAGTTTTTAAATCTCATTGATTTTGCTCAGAAGCATCTGGGGCTCACGTCTGCAGAGAAAACAAGAAACAGCAAGAGGACAACAACAAAATCTCAACCACCCATGTCCTGAAGAGGAGAAAGAAAGGAATTTTCCTTGCTGGAGGATCAGCCGAGTTTGCTTAAGTCAGCAGTCGGTGTTTTGGGTTTCAAAGCTTTCTCAGGACAAGGGAGCCTTGCTCTCAAGGTGAAAAGCAAGCTCATAAATCTGGGAGAAGCTTCAAGACCAGAATATGCTGATTCCCCACCACGGGGAGGGCAGAACCTGCAGGAAAAGGGCATTTGCTCTGCAAACAAGAAGCCGGATGAGCGCCTGTAAATCGCTAGTCACAAGGGAACAGGTGACATTCAGCCGCACTGCATTTAGGTCTGGGACACGAGGGGAAGGGAAAGGTGACTTTAAGGCAGCTCTGCAGTCACAGGGCCACACAGGCTGCTCTCAGCTCCCACAACAGCTCAGTGAAGCCCCACACGCAAGTCACCATCTCCCACAGCCCCCACTGGGAAACCACCAGGTTTGGCCCTGCCCCACATCACAGAATCATCAGGGTTGGAAAAGACCTTCAAGATCATCAAGTCCAACCACCCACCCTACAACCCCCAACCACTAACTCATCTCCTCAAACACCCTGGCTGCTGGTTTGTCGAAACCCTCCAGGGATGGTGCCTCCAGCCCCTCCCCGGGCAGCCTCCCCACGGACGGAGACGTGTCCGTTGCAGGGGTGAAGCCAGAGCTGGGAAAATCTCCCGGCCGGGCCCGCAGCCAGCACAGTGGGACTCCAGCACAAAGGTACACAGTGATAACTCGTTTCATCGATCCCGTTTCCCTAGATTTAGCAGAAACAAACAAAAAGCCTCATCGCCCAAACCCCCAGCCTGCCTCTCCAGCCAGTCCTGCACCCTAAAGGAGCTTTGCTTCCCCTCAGCTTGCTGCCTGACCCACTGCCTTCCCCAGGTCCCACCAGTTTGCTGCCAGCATGGGGTCAGCCCCACAGCTCCTGCTGCTGTGGCCCCACAGAGCCCTGGCAGGGTCTCTGCAACAAGGTGAAGGAGTAGGAGACCTTCACAACGACATGTGGAGATGCCCAAGGAGGCGAGTGGCTGCAGCAGGGCAGGGCTGCTCCTCTCTGTGGGGCTCAGAGCTCCATGAGGCCACTGTGGCAGCGCATTTGGCCCCATGCAGTGACAGGTAGGGGTTTAGCTCACCCATCCCCTGCATCAGGTGGGTAGAGGACCTCCTGAGCTCCTCTGCAATCTGAATTATCAGCTGCTGTTGTCAGGATGCTCAATGAGCACAAACCCATGTCTGTCTTTCTGTCACTGGGTGTTCAATCCATTTTCCCCCGTCACGCAGCAACCCAGACTCTACCATCCACAGGCAGATACTTATTTAGAGTTTCCTCTTGTCTTCTGTTTCTTTAGAGCCCTTTCCACTTGCAGTACACAGCCACACACACAGCAGGGCACCGTTTGCACCAGGCTCACCCTCTCTCTCTCTGCTCCAGCCTCATTTAGTGACAAAGACTGGCAGTAACTTGGTCTGACAAGTGACTCTCTGCATTAAACCCCGGAGCCACCCAACTGTCACAGCCTCCTCCTGGCTGCACACATGGGCAGGGTGAGGGGATCTGCCCAGCTTCCTGGGCACAAACCAGGCTCAGCTGGTGCAGCAGCAGCAGTGCAGGCAGCCAGGTCAGTGTCTGCGCTGCCAGCAGCGGGTCTCGGCCCATTTACCAGCCCACACTTGCCCACCAGCCAACGTGTTCCCATGCAACCACAGGTTTTACATTGGAAGAGGAGGGGTCTGAGCACATCCCTGCCACCAGGAACCCAGCAGCCCCACTCTCAGTGCCTGGGGGCTGAGCGTGAATGAACCAAGCACCCACCAGCAGATGTCCTGGAAGTCCTGGTGCTCAGCACCACAGCCCCCTCCTTGCAGCAACCTGTCGTGAGACACCTCTCAGCACAACCCCAGGCCCTGGAATCATGGACTGGTTTGGGTTGGGAAGGAGCTCAGAGCTCACCCATGGGCAGTGACACCTCTCACCAGACCAGGGTGCCCAGAGCCCCATCCAACCTGGCCTTGGACACTGCCAGTGATGGAGCAGCCACATCCTCCCTGGGCAACCTGTGCCAGGGCCTCAGCCCCCTCTCAAGGAGGAACTTCTGCCTCAAACTGGAGGGAATGGGAGAAGAGAGTGAGCAGAAGCCTGGGGACAGGACAGCTGGGATCAGGGGAGGAAGGGATCAGGCACTCTCTGCCCTCCGTCCTTGCCCAGGAAGAAGCAGACAGTCTTCTCTCTGCCTGGATTCTTTTCCCAGCGTCCCCAGCCGCTGCTGGTGAAACCCCATCTCAAGCCACCCCGTCACCATGGCAACGGGCCGAGAGGAACAGATGGCCCTGGCGAGCCAAATCCGAGTTTGTGGGGGAGCAACGCTGGGGTCTGGGCAGGGCAGGAGTCCCGGCCTCATGCCTGAAGGAACCAGGAGGTCACCCTTGTCATGGTCCTCTCCTTTGTCCTCCAGCCATGGTGAGACGTCCTTTGGTGCCACCCTGGGCTGGCTGGCAGGGTGATACCTGTGACCATGAGGGCCCCCCATCCCAGGTCTTGAACTTCCCTGGCACCTTGAGCATCTTGCTGCCCACCTTTCGCAAACCTCAGCCCCAGGAGAAGACACTGCAGAGCAGGAGGGCGCAGGGAGCAGAACTTCTCATCTGCAGAGCGACCGGGCACAGGGCTCAGCTGCCACAGCCTCGCCAGCTCTCCCAGACGGATTCATCTGGGCAGACTGGGATGGGTGAACTCAGCCACTAAGCCCCCAGTGGATTAACTGTCAAGCCTGTCCACGTGGGGCCATGCTGTGGGGCTCTGGAGCAGACAAACAACATCTAAGGCCTCTTGGAGATCCCCAGGAATCCTCTAGAGTATCTGGAGGGTGTCAGGTGGGCACAGCCCAGGCACCCAGGGAGAAGAGGTTGTTTCTCAGGGCCACAGACCTCCTCTCCCCATCAGATCTGCAGAGTGATCTGCAAGCCCCACACAGCTTGGGGTGGTCAGCCCCACAACTGGCTGCAGGTCGGGGGACAGCAGCGAGTGTGAAACTGCATTTCAAAGCCTTCAGAGCTGCCTGAACATGCAGAGGGGAAGGACTCTCTGTGGGGAAACACAGGCTGCAGAAGCCAAGGAACACCTCTGCTTTTCCTTTAGGTTCCTGAGCTCCTAGCATGGGGCTTTCTCCTGAAGAACACCAAATTCAGCCTCTAGTGCCAGTTTTGGAGCTGTTACCACCATTATCCTTCGCTCCACACAAGCTGGGTCTCTGTGGATCATAGCTGGGTTTTACAGCCCTGTCCCCAGATCCACAGGGACCAGCCAACTGCTTTCCACAGAGCCCTGGGAAGCTTCCATCCCACCTGGGAAGCAGAAGAGGCTGGGAATGGGAAGCAGGAGGTCCCAGGGTGAGAGACGAGCGTGCTGGGAGGCTACAGGGAGCTGGGAGCTAATGGCAATTGCTTCTCCCTGCGCCAACCTGCTCCCTTTCCCCTGGCCCTGGCATGTTCACAGAGGTTCTGGCCTCGGGGGCCCAGCCTGGCCCAACCGGCTCCCAGCCCACACCCGTGAGAAGAGCCCGTCCTGCCTCTCAGGTGTGGCCCTTTGCCTCCGGGCACCCGCCTGGGAGAGCACCGGTGCCAGCTTGGATGTGGCCACTGGTGCTGGTGAGGGAGCTGCTGGGCAGCAGCACCCTGCCAGGGAGCCCTGTGCCAGGGCAGCAGCTCGTGGAAGGCTGCAAACCTCCTGCTGTGGATCAGAATGTCCACAGAACCCCTTCTCTGTGCTGCTCCTCCTCCAGAGGGGGTCCCCAGATGGTTTTGGGGTGTTGTTTTTTTTTTTTTACCCCTTCAGTTGGCGTCTGGGTTCAGCCCTTTCTTCTCCAGCCTGACAAGCCCTGGAAAGCCACATCTTTTCTCTGCAGAACAGGTTGGGTGCCGAGTGGCCGTGCCCGCTTCCCACGCACCTGGCACACACCCTGCCCCTGCCCCAAGAGCCCAGCTCTGCTCCTTTTCCACCCCTTTGCTCCTTTTCCCAGATGGAAGTGACCACCCCTCCCTCCGCTGCCCACATCACTCTGCTCCCAGATAAGCAGCTCTCCAGTAGCTCTTTATTAATCCCACTGGATGAGGCAGAGAGAAAGGGCTCAGTGTGGCCAGGACAGAGATGAATGTTCCACCAAACACCTCTGCAAAAAGAGAGACAGGTCTTCTTCCCAGAGAGTCCCATGGGAAACTTGGCTAATAATTAGCAATTATCGAACTTCAAACCCTCCATCTTTCTCTCCCTGTCCTGACCAGGACTCTGTAATAACTCATCCAGTCTGAAACGCTCCCAGCCTGGTTTGCTGGAGGGGTAAGGAAGGGGATGCAGACTGACTCCAGAACAGGGAGAAGGCAGTTGCTGCTGCTTCTGCTTTGCTTCTACACGGAGCTGCAGCATCCCAGCACCAAGCTTTCAGGGAATCATAGAATCACAGGATGATTGAGGCTGGAAAAGCCCTCTGAGCTCATCCAGCCCAGACCAGGACCTAACATCACCACAGCGGCCAGACCTGGGCACCAAGGGCCACAGCCAGGCTGGCCTTCAACACCTCCAGGGATGGGGACTCCCCACTGCCCTGGGCAGTCCAGTCCAGGGTCTGAGCACCCTTTCCACAAGGAAGGGCTTCCTAACACCCAACCTAACCCTCCCCTGGCAGCTTCACCCCCTGCTCTCTTGTTCTGTCACTGGTTGCTTGGGAGAAGAGTTCAACCTCCACCTGACTACAACTTCCCTTCAGGGAGATGAGAATGGAAGAAGGTCCCCCCGTGAGTCTCCTCCAGGCTAAACACCCCCAGCTCTCTCAGCCACTCCTCATCAGCCTTCCCCTCCAGTTCCTTCCCCAGCCTTGTTGCTCTTCTGGACCCGCTCCAGCCCCTCCATCTCTTTCTTGAAGTGAGAGGGCCAGCGCTGCTTCCAGTAGTCAAGGGGAGGCCTCCCCAGTGCCCACTACAGGGTGACAATGACATCCCTAAACTTTGCTAGAACTTGGATAGAAACTTCCTTCTGCTCCTTCTCTGCATTTTGCAGCTTCTCTGACCACAAAATCAACAGGGTTGCTGCAGCGCACAACTTTCCAGAGAAGGTTCCCCCAGCCATAAGTCCCGCAGGGTCTTGCCTAGGGCTAATGTCATGATCTACCTGGGAGACACAATCATTATCTACCTGGGAGACACAATCATGATCTACCTGGGAGACACAATCATGATCTACCTGGGAGATATAACCATGATCTACCAGGGAGATATAACCATGATCTACCTGGGAGATACAATCATGATCTACCTGGGAGACACAATCATGATCTACCTGGGAGACACAATCATGATCTACCAGGGAGATATAACCATGATCTACCAGGGAGATATAACCATGATCTACCTGGGGGATACAATCACGATCTACCTGGGAGACACAATCACGATCTACCTGGGAGACACAATCATGATCTACCTGGGGGATACAATCATGATCTACCTGGGAGACACAATCATGATCTACCTGGGGGATACAATCATGATCTACCTGGGGGATACAATCATGATCTACCTGGGGGATACAATCATGATCTACCTGGGGGATACAATCATGATCTACCTGGGAGACACAATCATGATCTACCTGGGAGACAGAGCAGGAAGCTTTTATAGCATCAAGGATATAAAGCATGAAGAATATTACAGCATAAAGACACCTGCTTTAATCCACCTGCTGTCTGAGGTGACTACAAATCACTACCATGCGACAACTTGCATGTGAAACAGGTTGGATGGGTCATGGGGCCTGGGTTTGCATTGCTACCTCCTCCCTCTTACAGAAGGACCCCAGAGTTTTTGGGGTGTTTGGTCATGTTTCTGTTATCTGCAGCCTACAGCAGGGCTCTGCAGGTGGTAGGAAACTTACTCACAGCCACCTCGGACGCAGATGGCAAATGCAAAACACGTGGCAGGTAAGTGAGGAAGTCTATTGCTTCCCCCGGTGTGCAGCCCACCACTCCTGCCTCAGGATTCACAGCTAAACCTCCAAGGGCACCAGAAACAGCTGTCACCTGTCCTGCCAGGTGTCCAGCAAAGAGCTGAAGCGTGGGTGGGAGCTGCCCTGGTCTGGGGGTGAAAGACTGTCCAGCCCTACCTCTCACCCACCTGCAGCCCTCCCCCAGACAGTGACTGGAAACCAGAAGTGACCCAAATGCAAAACTAGTGGAGCGAGAAATCAAGAGGCCTTTGAATTAAAACAGCCGGGGAAGCCAATGGACCATGTCCACCCACTCCCAGTCCACACTCAGAGCAGTCAGAAACTGGGCCCAGTGTTTGCATTGGTGGGGTATTTGTGCATCGATCGATGCAGAGCAATTTTTTTGTCCCTGTAAAATAGCTGGGTGGGGAGCTGTGGGCACCTGGCTGCTATGAAAGATGACCAGAAAAACTGGGAGGTGGGGTGGGGGGGTCACCTTTCCCTGTGCTTTGCAAACAGCCTCCTGCTTGCACAGAGGAAGGTCAGCAGGATCCGCTGTGTGAGGCACCCCGCGGACTCAGGACAACGCGAGCAGAGGAAAGAGGGACTGCTGCTGGCAGCTTCTGACATGGAAAGGCACACAGAGGTGAAACGAGCTCGCCAAGGATATTCCAGGGAGCTTGTGGCCAAGCCAAGAAGTGATGCCAGCCCTTCTGAGCTCAGCCTGCCTTTGCCATCACCTCCAGGCCATTCTTTCCCTTTGAGTAAAAGCTGATTCATGCCTGGTGGAAGGCAGTGTGAGGCAGCAGATATTCCGACTTCCAGTAGAGTGAGAGGCTCCACGAGCAGGGCAGCAACCGGGTCATCAAGAATACAAACAAATACACACCTTACCTAAAAAAAAGAGTGATTTCAGCCTCTGATGGGCAAGGTGAGTTTAGAGCCCGATCGATACTACCAGAACTGCAGGCTGGGTTCTTCCCTCCCCTTCACCACAGCAAAGGTACAGCTGAGACAGCATCTGCACAAACAGCCTGGCCGTGGGGCTCTGCCAGGTGCCTCAGCGCTGACCTTGAGGAGCTGCCTTGAAACACAAGAGGGAAACTCCCCCTTCCTTCCTCCCCACTTCCCATACAGCCCCGGGCTTTTGTTCCCCAGCAAGGTGGTCACTGCTGGTTTATTCTACTTGGGTACACTCTGTCCAGAGAAGAAACTAAGTGTTGGCTCAGCCTTGAGTCTTGATAAACTCATTCCATGAGCCCACCAAGAAGAGCTGCTTCACTGCAAGGGTAGAAAGAAGTCCCCAGGGGGTCAAGGGGGAAATGCAGCAGCTTTTGAGGCAAATACAGCCCTCGAGAGATCTCAGCCACCAGGCTGGCTCTTGTGTTTCAGGTGGTGAGATGCAGTTGCCAGCTGATGTGCTTCTCTCCTGTCCCACAGCTCTACATGTGCACAGTCCCATGGCCCGAGGATCATTCTGAACTGCATTATAGGTTCTCCTCACACAAAGTTGAGATCAATAGAGCTGTCAGGCTTCGGCCACATTATCCCTGCTAATTGAAATTACAATCGGCAGAGGCTGCAGCTTTTGCTCCATCTCTCTGTTGCTTGTCATAACATCATCAAACCCTCTCTGGTGCTCTCTTCATGGAGCGTGAGGGGAGCAACCATGTGGCCTCCCAAGACTGCAGATTCCTGTGGATCAAACCAGGGCTGGGAAGCTTTGCCATGGAGTGGGAAAAGAGCCCCTCACCAGGCAGACTCTCCAGCTTGCCTTTGGCCAGCTGGGTTAATGGGACAGTGGGTGCTGTAAGAAGGAGGTGCAGAGTCAAGCTAAGAGCAGACACAGCCAGAGGAGTCCAGCAGTGTCAATGCTGACCATGCATGGGGGCTTGGGGAAGGTACCTTCTCCTGTCTTTGGAGCAAATTCTCCTACAAAGACAGGCTGACAGAGACCTGGGGCTGTTCATCTTGAAGAACAGAAGGCTCCAGGGGGCACCTTATAGCAACTTCCAGTACCTGAAGGGAATGGCTTCAAGCTAAAAGAGGTGAGATTGAGATGAGATCTGAGGCAGAAATCCCCCCCTTGAGGATGCTGAGGCCCTGGAACAGGTTGCCCATGGAGGTGGTGACCAGTCCATCCCTGGAAGTGTTCAAGACCAGGTCGGATGGGGCTGTGGGCACCCTGGTCTGATAAGAGGTGTCGCTGCCCATGGCACGGGGTTGGCACTGGGTGAGCTCTGAGCTCCCTTCCAACCCAAACCAGTCTGCAAGTCCATGATTCTCTTCACTGCCTGAGGACCTCCCTGGCTCCTGCCTCCCCAGCAGCACTCAACCCATTCCTACCAGCTGCCAGAGACAACAGTGAGGAGGGGATGATCACAGTTAAGCAATGTGGCAGCCTGCCATGGGCACTGCACTGGGCACTGATCGGGACTTGGGTGGCTGCACAGGAATGAGCCGAAGCTTTGTGCTCACAGCGGAAGCTTAGCCCCAGTGCAAGCAAAGCTGAGATCATCTAGAGGCTGTGGCTAGGTCAAGATCACAGAATCACAAAATGTGTTGGGTTGGAAGGGACCTCCAAAGGGCAGCCAGTCCAATCCCACTACAACAAGCAGAGCCAGCACTCACCAGATCAGGTTGCCCAGAGCCCCAGCCAGCCTGACCTTGAATGGCTCTAGGGATGGTGCCTCCACCCTCTCTCTGGATAGCTTGTTCCAGTGATCCCCCACCCTCAGATTCAGCAACTTCTTCCTCCTGTCCAGCCTCAAGCTGCCCTTTTCCAGCTTCAAACCATGACCCCTTGTCCTATCATTCCTCTTGGAACAGCCTTCCCCACCCTTCTGACAGCCCCTTTCAGGTACTGGCAGGTCCCTACCCTGCTGGATGCCGTGTAGAACTCCCTGCTCCAGCTTGGCGCTGCCTTGCACCCCCTGCCCACCCCCTGCTCACTGCTTCCCTCCCTGGAGCAGGGAGGTATCAAGGCTGTGCACACACCGCTCACACCAGCTCCCCGGGCTCGGCCAGTCTACGGGGCCGGGGTGATAGACGATGGAGAGACAGAGAGAGCAGAGAGCGCGTCTGTGATTTGTTGATCATTATCAAACGGCCATAACGCAGGGCTTGAATTACCCAGGCAGCCCAGACCTTCTCTGCTCCCCAGAGACTGGCCATAAACAAAACTTAAATAATTAGAGTGCTTGGGCGGAGATGCCTCCTCTAAGTATTCTTGGGCTCAGGCAAATAAAGGGAATAAATTCTTGGAAGGTGCCAGGCTGGATGGGGCAGAGGGGAGGCTCATTTTCCACATCACTTGAGAGCAGCCGTTATAAATCTCGCTGAAAGATGCACCTCCCCGGGCTAACGATATTTTTAAACTCTGAGAGAGAGGGGAGAGGGAAAGAAAACCCTGCACACTTTAGTATTTACACCACAGGCGAAAAGGGTATTTAAAAATCAGGGGACATTTTGGAAAGCCTGTTCCTGCCATGCCAGGAAAGGGAGAAATAATTTTCTCTCTATAATGTGATAGCTGGAAATATTAGCCCCAGAGAATTCATCTCTACCACCACCGTTCTGCTGTGAGCTGAGAAATCAAACTCCCAGAAGGACTCAGGGAAGGGGGAGTCAGGGGATAGAGGTTCTTTCACTGGCAAATTGCTGGTTCAGTTTCTGACTGAATGGGTAGCAAATGCAAATCAGCTCCTCACTGTCCCTGATCACTTGGGGTCTGGGATAACGTCCTGCAGGAGCTGAGATGATCCAGCTGGGAGCAGCAGGGATGGGACACCGAGACACAGGGACCTGCTCATGATGTCAACTGAAGGATGTGGTCCTGGAGGTGAAGTACCAGAGAATCGTTAAGGTTTGAAGATACCTACAAGACCATCCAGTTCAACCATCAACCTGACTCCACCATGCCCACTAAGCCATGGCAATCTGAGCAACCTGGTCTGGTGAGTGACGGCCCTGCTTGTTGTAGGGGAGTTGGACTAGATGCTCTTTGGAGGTCCCTTCCAACCCAACACATTCTATGACTCTGTGTTCTTAGGGAACAAATGTGGTGCTTCGCTGGAGCAGAGTGTCCCAGGGTTGTGCACGGCAAGGCCACTTGAGCTTCGGGGCAGGGAAATCCATGCATCAGCTCACGCAGGACCATCAGCCCAGTTCTTCTTCCTGATGGTTGGTTGGTGTTTCCTTCCCTGCACAGGGTGGGTGGGCTCCCTTTATGGCCATTATCTAGGACATCCTGTCACAGGCTGACTGATCACAGGTTGACTGACATTGCCCTGCAACACTGCTTCTGGAGGTGGAAGGATGTGAGAGTCCTCAACCTTGCTCTCAGAAGGGTCCTAGAAGACCCAAACAAAAATTGCCAGAGCTCTGCCTTCCTCCGTAGCCACTACAGCTTCCCTTTCCCAACTCGCTCCCTGTTCCTCAGGCACTGAGAACATCCCCCCTTTTACAAGCCTCTCTCCCTCCCACCCCTTCCCAGCACTGCCAGTCATCCTCCCAGAAGGACCCTATTCAGCCCCTATCAAAGGGCTACCCCAGCACACCCATCGAACATCAGAGCACCAAGCAAATCCCCAAACAAGCCGCCTCTGAAGATCAGAGCACACTGTAATCGCTCCTTCGGCAAGGGGATCCCAGCAACCCTCCCCCACTTTGCTCTGGGTTCTTGCTGAACCTGAGCACATGAGATCTGTTTGACCAGCTCAGCCCCATCGCTAGCAAAACCTCTTCCTACTTCCTGGCTTCTCCCTGCTCCCCAGCAATCCCAGGGAGAGGGGATCACTGGCAGCAGCTGGCCATGGCCACACAGGGACAGGCAGCAGGACAGAGGTGACACTCCAGTACCTGAGTGCTGATTCACATGTTGAGGCACATGAGCATCTTTCATAACCCTGGACTCGAAGAGCAAAGCAAGAAGCCTTTTCAAAGCCTTTCGTAAGACACCATGTGCTTCACCAGTGAGACTCAACGAGCAGAACGCTGGGCTCTGAAGTCATGACAGTGGTGTCCTACAGATGGTCAGAGACTGCCCTCTCAGCCCCTCACCACTCAGAAATGAACTCGTCTTCCTGAAGGGAAAAATACCAAAGCTGCAAAGGAGATCCTGTATCATGGAATCATGGAATGGTCACAGCTGGAAGGGAGCTCAGAGCTCACCCAGGGCCAACCCCCTGCTGTGGGCAGTGACACCTCTCACCAGACCAGGTTGCTGAGACCCCCATCCAACCTGGCCTTGGACACTTTCCAGGCATGGAGCAACCACAACCTCCCCAGGCAACCTGCTCCAGGGCCTCAGCACCCTCACAGGGAGGAATTTCTTCCCAAGATCTAATCTAAATCTCCCCTCTTCCAGTTTGAACCCAACCCTCTTGTCCCATCACTGGAATCCCTAGAGCCCCGGATTCAACAGAAGCTCTGGCAGCCGATACCGATTACAACATGGCAAGGATGCTGCTGAAACACATCCCTGCTCCTTAACGGCCATAAATGGGCACAACCTTGGTTCTCCCCTGCACCCCGAACATCTCCCTTCCTGCAGCTCAGTCCCTAACCACCGCGATGGTGCAGCTGGCAAGAAGAAGAGCACGAACAAAGCCAGTAATGAGCAGCTTGTGCAGTTGTCGCCGCTGTACGCCACCACATCACTCGCTGTTGCCTTCTGTTCCAGCCCTTAAAACAACAACATCGTTTCCCAAATGACACAGGACTGGGCCACTGAGTTGGGTGACCCAAGCGAGAGCAGCGAGGACGTGCTGCGCGCTGCAGCCTCTTCAGAAACTTGGGGATCTTCTCCTTGTGTGATCTTACAGCCCATCCTTAACATTCCCTCTGGTTCTGACATCCCCAAGCTAGCAAGGACATGGGCACAACTGCTCCGGTGGGAATGGGACTCTGGCTTTGCTTGCAAGGGGTCTCTGTACTGATGATCTAGACCAGGAGAAGTCAAAAGGCAAAGCCCTTGAGATGGGTCTCCCTAAGAAACAGGCAGCCCTGGCTTGGTGCAGCTTAATTCTCCAGTGAAACCAGTGTACTCCTGTCTGCAGGCTTCATATGGATGTTTAATGCAGTGGTAGCAATGCAAAGCCTCCTCCTGCCCACAGCAGCTGCAGCCCTGGCAGTTAGTCAGGAAAACTGGGTCCATAGCCACTGGTACAGTCACATTACTTCTAGTCCTGCTCCAGCGACAGGGTGAGGAGATGTTTCAAGGCAGAGGAACCTCCGTCACGACCAAGGGTTCGGGTTAGGGGTGAGTTATGACTCCACAGCGTGTGATAACTCACCCAGCCCCGGACTCTGAGCTCAGCTTGCTCATTTGTCTGGGCTGTTCAAGGACAGGGCAGGGTTCGTTACTTCCTCGCAGCTCCCCTCTGACCCCAGTACCACAGGCCAGCACAACCATCGTGCATCAGGCTGCTCTGCACAGAAACCTGGAGAAGACAGTGACAGAACCCTGACCTTTTCTCCTGACCTCTCCAGTTCTCTGTGTGTGCCTCTGAGTAAATCCTGCTCATCATATTAAACCCTCCCCTAGGTCTATGACTTCTCTCTGCCACAGACCGTTGGTAACCCCTGGCTTTGCTAGTGCACTCAGCACAACAGCCTCTAATTATAACCCTCTGCCTGAGCTCCGGAGTCCCAGCACCCTCTACTACACATTAGCATCAAACCTTGAGCCTGTGGCCACAACTCTCCCCCTAGCCTGGCTTTCCCAGGGACAGTGACCACGAGCATCTTCTTCAGTCCTGGGGTAGAAGATAAGAAATGAAACCTGATTGTGCCAAGTGTGGAACCCTCAATGCAAAACGTAGACACCTACAAGGCCACCTGAAACCCAGATCCCTCCTGGATCTGCATGATGTGGTCACACACCTTCCACTGCAGCAGCCTGTTCTGATACTGTGCCTTTAGCCTCACAGAGAGAACAGGGCTAGTTTTGCTCTCAGGTGGCCACCCTGGACTTTGCTCCAGCCCCCTCCTCTCCTGCACAGACGGATCTTTGTGCTGGGAACTGCTCTTGACTGTCACCAGGGCAGAAATGCTGGATGTTAGCCACTGGCTGCAAACTGCATGGACTCTCTGTCCCTCCTGGTCCTGCCTCCGGATGTCTCGCTCCAGCATCATGGCAGGAATGGATTTTCCAAGTGAAAGGAAAAACAGACTCAAAATCACCCTGGTCACAGGGTTTCCCCATGCAGGGAGAGAGAATTGCTGAGAAGAGAGATGGAGACAGAGTCCTCTTGACTAACCAGGCTTGGGAGCACCTGCTGTCTCATAGCCAGGTGGTCCATCTGGTACCTGCCTCTGCTTCGAGGCAGGGATGTGATTTGCAGGTCCTTCTGCAGCATTCCTGCATGGCTGGGAGCAGATGGGAAGCACTTTGCTATTTCCTGCAGTTAGAAAAGCAAACAGGCTGGGACAGAGAGCAGAAAGCCCCATCCCTACTTCTCCTTCCACTCTGCCCACCTGTAGGTTGAGTGGAACTGGACACCAGTGTCCAACTGGTCTGGCTCAGAGCCAGGGATGGCAGGGGCTGGAGCAGAGAGAGAGATAAAGGCAGAGCTGGGTGGGTAGCACCTAGAAAGTCTTTCCTCCTGCATCACAGCACATAAGGCCAAAGGAAGGTTATAAACCACCTGCAGGGACAGCTTTATGGTGGAAGAATGGAGAAGAGAGGGTTCATCCAGTTGGGTCAGTTCCTTCCATCCATCCCCAGTGCCCCATTCAGAGATGCTGAAGGGATGAGTGACTTCTGGCCAGATTCTGCCTGGCCCTGGCTGCTGCAGAGCTGTGGCACACGTAGGACACAAGCCTGGGACCCCCTGTCCTCCTGGGCTGGGCAGACAGCAAAGGACCGGTGCTCTCTCTGCCCATTTCATGCCCGTAGCTGCTGTTCACTGCCTTGGGACTGCTGCAGAGCTGAGAGCTGCCGCAGCTTTTCTGATGCCAGCACGCGTGAACAGCTGCATCAGCCCCAGGGACTGCGAGAACTGGTGAACGGATGGTGTTGCACCCCCAACCCACCTTCTCAGGTGCCCACAGGGGCAGAGCCTCTGAGGAATGACAACTCAGGGCAAATAAAACACCACTCAGCTGGGAAAGAGTTGTCCTTGTGCCTGCAAGTTTCACTTCCCATTTCTGTTCGTGACAGAGAGGAGATACAGGACTTTCACCCTAGCGTGGTGCAACACTGGAAGGACAGAGAGGCACCAGTCTGGCTGCCACAGGCTGTCCCTCAAAGCTGAGGGGAAGCTGTTCTTCCTTCCACGGATGAAACTTCTGCATTTGAGCAGCTCAGGCAGGAGTTTCTGTTCTGCCATGAGGCCAAGGGGGCCCTCTTGTAAACCAAGCTGCATCAAACCAGCCTGGATTAACCTTCACTGGGAGAAGCGAGTACATCTGAGTATCTGCAGCCCAACACCAGCCAGGAGGAGAGCAAGGGGATGTCTCAGGAGAGGTCCCACTCCTTAGTTAAACAAACGTTCACCTGTAACAACAATCTGGGTTAGGGCTCCCACACTGCAGAGCACTGAAGTCTCTGTGCTGGGATGGCTGTGCCTTGGTAATTAACACAAAAGGTGTCTCCAGTGCAAACTGGGTCCCAGCTCCTGTGGCTGGCGGCACCAGCTCACCCTGCATCAGACCTGCCCTGATTTAATCTGACGTACTTCAAAGAGCGAGAAGATCTCTAGGGGTTGCTCGGATGGAAGCACTCTTGTCCCTCTTTCATTTTTTCCCTCGCTGGACCATTAAAAGAACCGAGCAAGAGCCACCACGACCTTGAGCGATGATGTTGCAAGACACAAACCTTGGGTCTGAGGCCCCGAGGACTGTGACCATCCATCTGTGGCCACCAGCACATCCCTGCAGTGCTCACAGGCAGCCTGACTCGGGCTCTTCCAAAAAACACCTTTTCCCTTGGTGCTGCCCCGAAGATCCTCTGTCTGCTGGAGGTTAGAGTTTCCCTGGCTGCTGTCCCCACACCTTGTGATGGGCTGTCCCTGCTGTCCCCAGCCACGCTAAGAGAGGGCAAAGGGGTACCAGTGGAAACAAGTCTGGGAAGCAGGTCAGGACAACCGGCTCTTCTGGTTCCCGTCATGATTCAGCTGAGGTGTGAGCAGCGGCCAGAGGATCCTCCTGGTGCCTCCTCGTGAGCTCTGGCTTTGCGGCTGGTACAGCTGCAAGTCCAGAGGAGGGGCGATGTGAGGAGAGAGAAGTGCCAGGCTCCGCCAGCATCGGCATCTCGTCAGGCACCGGTTAATCACTGGATGTGGTAATGGCTCTGCTTCTCTCTCTGCAAATGGATTCATGTGCACTGGGCTGCAAGCTGCTGCTTGATTAACGCTGCTGGTTCAGAGAGCAAACAGCATTAAGCACAGTCGTCCCCTGGCTCTGGCCATGGGGCAGACAGTGGCCTGCTCAGGGGCTGAGCTGGCTCCCAGCACAGCCCGCGCCGACACCCGCGTGAGCTCATCGATCTGGGCCAGGTTCACACTGGTGGGTCAGTTCCACCGTGATGAGCGATAAGATGAACCAACAGCAAAGGACACACTTTGGCTTCCTGAAATAGCCCCATGTGGTTGCTTCTGAGTTCGGGGTGCAGATAGGTGGGGGAAAGAAAAACTGACAACCAAGAACTCAAACCAAAGGCTGAACAGAACTCTGGCAACTTTCTGGCTTTTGGAAGCTGGTTGATTAAAGCAGGTCTGGAGAGCATAGGATGGACCAGGTCCTGCCGTGACACACTTGGAACAGTCCTGTTCCCAGCACTCCAGAGAGCTGCTGCACCTCTCCAAAAAAGAACCTTCCCTCCAGCTGCAGCCAAGTTTGCACTAAGGTCTGCAGGTCACCCCAGCTCAGTCAACACTGCTTTCAATTGCTGTGATGGAAAAACCTTGTGTCAAAGCTTCAGACACCTCTGGAGCTCTCCCCTGCTGAGGATCTCAAAGCACTTCGCAAAGAAAGACTCAGAGGGCCCTTTGGGAGCCCAGGAGGCAGCCCAGTGACAGCAGACGGGAATTTATTCCCACACAGAGGGGAACATTTGGAAACAGAGGCCCAGGTCTGCAGATGCAAGACTAAGCACATGATGAAAGCCTCTGCTCACTGTGTGGCTGCATCTCGGGCTGCACCGAGTGTCACGGTGGGGACAAACAGATTGTTAAGACATAAAGATCATAAATTTAGCTGCAAGTGTTCCTAACCTCTGCAGATCAGCCACTGAGGATCTGTCACCCCACAGCTTTTCAATAAACCTCGCTCCTAGCACGATCCCGGAGCACCGGTGTCGTAGCCTGAGCTGACACCTGGTTAATGGTTCTGAATGGACACAGGCAGGAGGATTTGCATGGAAGGCTGCAGGAACCCTGAATTGAATCTGTTCTGGACGATTGAGCCGATCACATTAAAAGACAATTTGTAAAGCTGATTTTTTACAAGGGACTCCTTACGGCTTTTACAGCAGGGAACTTTTATTTCCTTATCAGAAAAAAAGAAAGCTAACATTGTCAGAAGGGGGAGGCAGTAGACGTGGATGGGAAGGGAATGAATTGCATTGATCAGAGGAGCACGATAGGTTTGTCCAGAAAGCAGGTAGCATTCTCCCCCCTTCTGCTCATTTTTCTCGGGTGTTAGGTACCAAGCCACATTTTCCAACCAAGCCCACAGCCACCAGCTCACCTAAGGTCCCCTATTCTTCTTGATAAACAACCTCATCTGCATCCAGAGCTTAGAAATACGTTATCACAGCACCACAGAATCACAAAATCGAGGTTGGAAAAGACCTTCAAGATCATCAAGTCCAACTGTCCACCCTACAACCCCCAACCATCAAACTCTTTCAGACCCTCAGGTGATTTGAGCACAACAGACTGGGAATGTGAAGAACTACCTGCCTCAGCACAGCATTCAGAGCTGGGGTTTCGTAAGGTCCATCTGCTGTGTGGGGCTTTGTGCAGCACCTGGGTCACTGTTGTGCTGCTCCTTCCCTGGAGCTCTGGGATGGCTCCCCAGCACAAATAAGCTGTCCTGGTTTTGGCTGGGATCAGGCTGATTTTTCATCAAACCACAACATAAGCACAGGAATGAATGGAGCAGATGGATGAATGAAGATGTAATAGAGGATCAGACATTCCTGCGAGTGTGGGGTGCACCCACCGCTGAACCAGTCCAGCTGAGTTTCACCCACAGAGGCAGCAGGATACTCAGCGATCGCAGAGAAGGGTTGGGAAGGATTATCCTCCTGGAGCATTGCAGAGCTGGCCATACCCTTCGCTTGGCAAAGCACCACGAGACGCACCACTGGCTTACCCTGGCAGAGCTGTCAGCGGGACAGCGCAAGACAAACTACCAGGCTACTGCAGAGTGGCAGGAGACAAGATTGCCTGAGTGCTGGCAGCCTCGAGAGCAGCCTAAAATAGGATAAAACATCTCTCTTGGCAGGACAAGGTGAGATGCCAGGCTGCCCTGGGTCATTGTCTGTGTGTCTCCTTGGTGAAAGCAATTCCTAGAGGGACCAGGGGAGCACAAACCCCTTTTGGTTCACCCAATAGTCACCACAGCATAACTCCACCTTCCATGCCTTTCCTAGGGGTTGTGCTGAGGGTTTCCTGTATGGGGCTGCCCAGTGGAGGGGTGAGAAGGAGGGAAGACCAAGTGAAGAATGGCATGGGAAGTTCTGAGCCTCCTTGTGAGGAGCCAGAGCTCAGCCAGGCACCTGCCTGGAAGCACAGGAGAGTGCAGAGAGCCCGAGGCTGCCCCTTCCACCACCTTTTTGCAATACAAAGCAGGTCCCTTTGTCCTGGGAGTACGAAGGTAGACTCGATCCTGATTTTCCATCACTCCAATAACCTTTTCCCACTCACAGTCTCCCTGGTTTCTTGACACACCGGCACCCCCCCC